>CAUYRH010128001.1:0-61737 GCA_963574655.1 Perodicticus potto | reverse complement strand
ACAAGTGTGATCTCACCCTTTATCATCTCCATGTCAGTATGTTTAGGTCAAACATATCCTTTTAAAAAGCTGCACAGTATTTATTTTTTAGCATAATGTTACCCAATTTTCTCTGGATGTGCATCATTTAGATACACATGTACAAATTTACTTTTTACATGAGCAAATATTTTAGGAATTACCGATAAATTTCTGAAAATATATATATAACTGCTGAATCCAAGCATACGTACGTTTACATTTACACATTTAATGGTGGTGGCTAAATGCATTCAGGCATTTTGGACCAATATTCATAATTTTTTACCACTTATTATTATTATAGATGAAAAGCATTTGTTTTGATTTATATTTCTCTATTAGTGAAGTTGAACATTGATTGTGTGATGGCAGCATTATTTCTGTTTTAACTTTGACCAAATTTTTATACTTTTTTACAAAGTAATTTACTTGATGACTTCTGAATGTTTCTGACATATTGGGTATACTAACATTTTTCTCCACATATTAAAAATATTTTTGCCAGTTTGATGACTTATCTTCATAATTAATATGTATATGCTAGGCAATAATTCTTATTAAAGTCACCACAAATAAGGTGTATTTTGCTTAAACCAGATCAAAGATGAAACTTCTTACGGTACTTTAATTACAATATTCTTGTGCAATTGCAATTCTTGCAAATTAAAATAATTATGAAAGACACTAACTAGGACAGTATTGTAATTTCTAGCAGAGGGAGATTTTTCTGTTTATGGAAATATTTTTCCAGGAACATTTAGAATTTATTTAAAATTTTGATCTAGTAGCAGAATTTATTTAAAATGTTGATCTAGTAGCACTGTCAGACATAACTAGGTTAAAAACTGTCTAAACTTGTCAAAATGTCTTTAAGCTCAGATTCAAAAAAAGAGGTAGAAATGTAAAACCCACTGACCTTGATGTTTCTGGAAGACCATAATTCACTATGTTATTGTAAAAAGTACAGCACCTGCACACCCGAGGCAAAGGCTGCAGGTGACAGACAGTTCCGTGCCCAGGTGTTTCTCCTTGTTTGTGTTTTCCCAGGCCCAGACTTCAAGCTACTTAATTCTGTCTGCACTGTTACAGCCTTTCTCCCTCCAAGTCACAAGCTCTCCCATGCACAGAATCTTTAACCTCTGCCTCTAGCAATATCCACTTCCTCAGATTTATACATATTATGATGCCCAGCTGGCAGGAAAAGTGGCAAATGTTTCAAGTCCCCCAATATGAAGTTACAAATCTGAACCAATCATTTAAGAACTGACCTTGGGGACAAACATAAAATATAAATTGCAGCATTACATTGGGTTTTTTTGTTTGCTTTTTTTGTTTTTTGATCACAGTGGCAATTTACCAGGCTCAAAATCTGAATGTCAACATGATAGATAACCTCTTGGGTGACAGAAACTGGAGACTGCAAGGTGTAATAAGGAATTTCAACACTGCTTACCAATTCAGTGGCCTCAATTTCAAAAGCAGATATAAAAAACCTTTGAAGACAGAGACAAAGGATAAAGGAAGAAGGGAGTGGGGAAAAGTTATATGTAATACTCTCTGTAATTTATTCTACAGACTTATTCCTGAACTAGAGAAAAGCAAGACAAAAAAAAAAAAAATCTTTGGATCACTTATTGTAACTGAAACCACAAGTTATAATATTCTCAAGAGATTCTCACTATCCAGATATCTGTTGGATAACAAATTCAGCCAAACATGCATCTTTAAAGAGGTTTATAGATTATAGTGACAGCTTTATGATCAAGAAAATAGATAATTCGACCAGAGGCAGAGCTAACCTGGATTCACTGCTTACCCACAGAAACCTACTTAGGCTCCATCACCAACACAGGAAACATGGTACCTGGGAGTAGGAGTTATTTAAAGACTGTCGAATATTTAAAAAACTGCTTCAAACTTCTCAAATAAAATATATTTTGAATAACCATTTGATTTATGTAACCAATCTTTCCATTAAAGCAAAATATATTTGAAAAATGTTCAGTTAGAAATGAAGCATGTTGTATCTATAATAATGCCTGCATTGCCAGCCAAAACTTTTCATCCCACTTCTATGGGATGGCAACACAAGCTTGCTCTCTGACACGCTCCAGAAGAATCTGTCTAATCTGAGCAAACGTAAACAGGGCTTCAAAGATGACGAAGATGCTAAGTATCACCTGATACTGCCCCAGGAAAGCAGGCATAAAAATAAGCCTCAGATCACACAAAAAATTCATGAAGTTAAACCCCCATCATAGCAGATCCAAAAAAAAAAAAAAACACCCCAGCATATTTTGTTACTCATCAATCCTTTACAAGACTTTTTGGGTCTCTTTTTGCCAAGGAATTCAGAACATGTTGGCCATGGACCATTGTTTGTGAAACCCTATACGTAGTATGTATTCATAAATAGAACAAGAAGAGAAAAGTTGGGTAGGCTGAAAAGGAATAAAAGGAATTTGTAAATTCCTCAGGTTATATAGAATTTTTGCATATAATCTTTGCAGCCTATTTGAAAGTCTAAGTAAAATTGTCCGGGAACAAGTTCTGAAACAGATTTTGCTAAAGAATAGCGTACTCTTATAGATAAGTAAGAGTACATATGGTTATTATGTGTAAGAAATAGTAAAGCATTACTGAAAAGATTTTTTTCCCAATAAGAACCTAACACATGAAACAGGCCTTTCAATATTTTGAGTAGTTCTCCACTGAGAGTCACACCAGAATTACCCAGGAGTTTTTTAAACCTCATGGCTTCCTTCTCCAATGATCAAATCAGTTTCTTTTGGGAGGACACGGGTAGTATCAAAAAGTACCCCCCTCAACCCACCAACAACCACAGCTAGAAAACTCCCCTAAGAAAACAGCTGAAAGATGATGGCATTGCCTATTCTTGTTGCAATTTTTAAGAAACATTTTATGAAAGCAAAAGATGATATTCAATTTATATAGCAACTTACATAGTAAACAAACTTTAAAACTGATGTACAAAATTACCACTAAACTATATAATGAACCAGTTTGGTTCTCATTTTTGAAGATTCGCCATGTATTAATGACATTTTGGTGAGTCTAATTCACAGTCTAACTTTTTTTTTCTATACATAAAATTTTATTTTGATTAATATGAGTGTGTGAACAGTGAACAAGCATAACTGTGTAGGGTTTACGTTTAATCATAAACGATGTTTGTGATTGTCTTGAAGATGTACATTCTGCTATTCCCTCAAATTCTTCTTTATTCTTTACCTTCCCTCTCCTAGTGTCTGCCCAAGCAACACAAGCAGCCGGTTTTCATTGTATTACCATCATCAGCAAACATCTCTCTCAGAAATTTAACGCCAACAGACTCTCCAAGAACAGAAACAAACTAAGTTAGACGTAGACAAAAAGTGACAGAGGCATTCAAAGCTTTCATCTCAATTTTTCATGATGCCTTCTATCTCCAGTGTGAATTTCTTTTTTTTTATTTGAAATGTACCATATTTAGTCAGAATCTGAGAGCTTTCATTCTGTATCATGTGTCACCACCAAGAAAACACAAACACATGCATGAGATCGCTGGGCTGGCCCAGAGGTGTCGGGGCAGGAGTTATTCCCTCCATTTTGCATATAAGGTTGAGGAAGAACTGAGGGGTAGCAGGCTTGCTACACAACATGCAGCTAACATGTAGTGATATGAGTCCAGAATCTGTTTTTAGGTTCTCTATTTTCCCCATAAACATCTCTGGACACATATTTCCATATCTCTGCAAAGATTAAAGATCCCTATGTTGACCATCATTTTTATGAGCCCCTGAGTGATTTGGGAAAGGGGAGTAAATTACTAATGAAATTCAGGTCTCTTTCTTCTTGTCTACCTCTTTCTTTCTCTTTCTCTCAAAATACACAGATACCCACATGCATAAATATGTACCTTGAATGCCTTTTCCTTCTCTTTTCCTCAAACTCATATTAGTGACCCCAGTCACTGCACAAGGAAAACACAATTTGACAAGCTAGTTTTCTCTGCTTTCATTGAATTATATATACCTGCAGTTACCATACGGACACATACATACAGAATTTCTTCTCAAACATTTCTGTTTTCCAAAAGGCATATGTGTGCTTTTCTGCATCTTGTTTTTTCTCAATCAGGAATACCAAATAGAACACAATTCACTCCTGGACCCTCCTGATGGCAGTCACTCAAGTCTGGGTTTTTTCTTATTGTGAACACAGTCATGATAAACATATGTATACATAAATCCTTGTATGCTGTTGCTTGTATTGTATTGTGTCTATGTGAAGTAGACTCTCAGGAATAAAAATGTGGGACCAGAGTTTATAAATATTTTTAACATTACTATATTTTAAAATTTTACTTCTGTAAAAAGCTCCACTTCTTCTAATTTTCTTGGCACTTTCTCTTACCCAGTTCTAAAGGATTCCAATTTACACATGCACCATGATTTGTATCATTATACAAACACATCCCAAACATTCATAATCCTCTCAGAAACCTCCTGCATGAGGTGAATTCTCATGCTTTGGGCATTGTGACAACATGACATTCTTCTACAGAAGAAGGCTCTGAGATCAGCATGGACATATATCTATATGGATCACGGAGAGCAGGGAGAATTTCATTAAGGTCTTGTAGAATGCAGCCATGGACACTTAAAAGTGACAACAGAGCTCTGGAATGCATTTCTTCCCTCTGATTCACCATCTAGTTACTTTTCACGCAGATCTCACTATCTGGCTGGGATCTCCTGGCACTTTGCACGCATCTTGAAGATGGTTTGCATTACCCTTCTGGTCACGAAATTGTCATTCTGGACACACGCCCTATACAAATAACACCATTCAAGAGTTTGTAAATATTTTAATATAACTTTGATAGTTTTTTCCTTCAGTGGAAAATAGTCTTATGACATATGCCAAAGAAAAAGAAAACAGTTTTGTAGAAAGTGTGAAGCAACCAGTTGTTGATTAGTAGAAACTTTATTATTACCAAACCATAATAAACTCAACAACAAAAACATTTAGGAAAATTATTTCCATTAGTTCATGAACATTCAGCCTAGTATTTTTTTTTAATCTGACTATTGCTGTCTGATGTTTAAACTATCCTAATTGAAATAATATCCTAAAAAGTAAGTCTTCGAAAATCTACAAATCCTTATTGAATCATACAGCTGCCATTGAAAAATTGTAGAGTCCTGGGACTGGCTTCTATGTAAAAATTTTAATCTTTACTAAATGTAGAAGACAAATGTCTTCATATAGTGATAAAAGGCCATGAAGGCTATGTTAAACAGTTTGATGAAAATATTTCAGATTGTATATGAAGTCAGCACATTGTGCCCCATGACTGCACTAATGTACAAAATCATGATTTAATAAAAAAAAAAAAAATTTAAAAAAAGAACAAACAATGACACTGGGGGAAAAAATGTTAATCTCTCTACCTGTTGAGATAAAACAATTAGGGGTAATCTTCTATGACTGTTATATTTTTGACACCATTAAAGAAAATTCCATAATTTCCTAACCATGTGCATAAACTATTAACATTGTCAAGGAAGTCTTTAATGAATCTCAAGCCCCATAACCTTCAGGATTCAGATGGTTCATGTGTGCTCTATGAGAAGAGGTGACGTGGAACACAAGTCGGCCACTTTTAGCTGAGCATCTACAACATATATCACTTTAACGCGCTAGGGTGAAAGCACTGTGAATGCCACAGTGCTTTCGTGTTTTAAGATAAATCAGATTATCCTGCTAATTTATCTTTATAACTCTTTAATGATTCCTCTCCAAATTTACTGCATCCCTCTTTCCTTGTAAATCTTGGAATTGGAGCATTATGATTCCAAGCATTAGTAAGTATTCAAGTTGAGTTGAATACTTGAGTTGGCAACTCTTGGTTTCTTTTGGTTCTTTTTTGTAAATCTAAATGGTCAGAAGGGGGAACTATTTCTAAGAAGTTATCCAATATAAATCATAATTTTAATACCATTAATACCACAATGAAGTTAGCAAGTTAGAAACATTTAACATGGATGTGAAAGTAGTTTTGCAGAGTTATTCAGAGAACTTTCCTGCAATCCACCTTTTCTGTTCAGGCAGGTTAGCACCAGACCAACTACAAGAAAGCCTGGGTCTTAACATGTGATCAAGTTATGTCAAATTTACAGGTGGGATGGAAAAGTGAGTGGTAACTTGATATCTATCTCCCTTTCTTGGAGAGAAACTACCTCTCCATTTGCTGCTTTAATTACATTAGCTATTCTTCACCATGCTTTACTTTATTTCCTGTATTTAATAAAACAAAGATATGTATGTTTCTACTAATGGACTTCATTCTAAAGCAGTGTTATGGTACCAAACATCATGATCTCTACCACTTCAGTGGTGAAGATATTGATGCTTGGCACCATAACAATTTTGAGCACTAGTTACAAATAAACAATTTTGAGCAGTAACTACAAATTAAATTCCATTAAAACATAGTTTTTGTCATTTGTAAACAAAGTCACTTTCATAGAATATTCAAATTAGAAGACTCAGATTAATTAAGTCATAATTTTGTTTTTAAATACAGTTTACTGGCCTTACACTATAAAAAATTCAGAAACCCATTTAATGTGATCCTACCTTTATATTATCAAACACAAGGTGGCCATGAAGAGAATAAACAGAACTCTATATATGCCTAACTTCTCCGGAGGTACTCAGCACTCCCTACGTGATGTCAAAGTTTAAGCCATCAAAGAATTTTTCCAGGTTTTGCAGAGTAATTCTATGTAAAGGTTAGAGAATCACACCTATTGCTATGAAAGTCTCTTTGGAAATGATCTAGTTTATGCCTCAGCATATGAGAAAATACTAGCACGACAGCTTCCTATATTTGAAAATTTCTGCAGCCCACATTTTGCAAGTAATTTGTGGACCTAGTAACTACGGTAATTTGGGTTTTTTTTTTCTGTATGACAAAAACCAAAGTCCCATATTGTAATACACAATCTTGATTTCACTTGCTATCTGAAGATATTTTGGTTAGTGAGAGATGAATCAGATAGTTTTTAATATCTGGTGATAATCATAGTTTGGGGAGGCTCCTACAGTGAGTGATTCACTCAGTGAATCTACTCATTGAATTAGGTAGCTACTTATGCATATTTATGACTAATAATCATGAGGTTTTTGAGAAGCAAGAAGGTACATCAGCATATATTTATTTCTTTTAAGCTCCAGATATAACAGACCTCTGATATAATACAGAAAGTTGTTTTGTTTAGTTTATTTCCAGTCGCTAAACGTATCTTAGCAAAAGTATATGTATACCTCAGTTCTAAACTGCTTATCTGACAGTGACATTTTTCAAAGTAAAAAAAAAATTATAACAAAATTGTAACTAAAATAACATGAGGAATCTTAAGAAAAATAAATCTGTGGCTCTACAGATGAAAACATTCTCATGCCATGAGCAGCTTGTGTTTATAAAGAAGAAGTCACACCACAAAGCATGACTCCTTTTACTTCTGGTAAATTTAAAGTGGAAATTATAAATAAAGTCAATTTTGTATTTTACTAAAAAGACTTCATTAACAAATCTTTACCTGAAAAATTAATTCAAACTGGAAATGTACAAGATTGTATGTCTTACTTTAGGTAAATTATTGGTGATAACAGGAAATAAGAATGACAACATTTCAGTAAAATGCATTGTATGGTGTAACTGCTGCAGGGTGACTACTAGGTCATAATTTACTTAATGTCACCAGTAAAAAAATCTGAGAATAAGAAGAGAATTTTCCAGCATTCGCATGTGCATCTGATAACATGTTGTAAACCATCACAAACATTTCCACGTTTGATTCTTCTTCCAGACACACAAGGGGCTCCAGTAAAACACTCTGAGGCTGCCTAAGTTAGTCCTCCACATCCTGTGACCCTCCTTTCTTCATCTTACTATTGTAGTATTATCTCTCATCCCATATACCCTTCTTAACCCATGTCACTTCACAGCAACTTACTGTAAGGTAAGAGTATTCATAAAAGATAAAAACTATGGTTTGTTTGTTTGTTTGTTTGTTTGTTTGTTTGAGACAGTCTCATTATGTCACCCTTGGTAGAGTACCCTTGTGTCACAGCTCACAGCACCCTCAAACACTTGGGCTTAAGCAATTATTTGCCTCAGCCTCCCAAGTAGCTGGGACTACAGGCACCTGCCACAATGCCTGGATATTTTTTGTTGCAGTAGTCATTGTTTTAGCTGGCCTGGGCCAGGATTGAACCTGCCACCCTTGGTGTATGTGGCTGGTGTCGTAATCACTGAGCTACAGGTGCCAAACTGAAAACTATGGTTTTTGTTAAGAGGAAGAAATTAAGCTAAATAGCATTTCCCAAAGAATATTCCATGAGAATTCAATAAATATCCTGTAAACAAAATGTGCCCATAAGAAAATCACAGTGGAAAAATCTCCTGCTAAACACAATATAAAAGTTTTTTTACTGAAGAATGTCTAAAAGCCTTTTATATGCTATAGAGAATCATGATCTCTGAGAGAGGTACACAATAGGCAATATCAACAAATTCATTAGACTATAGACCTTTTCTTTTTGTGATTCAGACCCTATTGTTATTTTTTTCCCTCATGGAATCCATGGAACTCAGTTTTGAGACTGTTAAAGGAAAGGTAAAAAGTCTATTGTGAGATCTGTGATAACAGCCTCTTGATTTTCATGTGGACAGCAGATACAGGTGACTCCCAATCACAACACTCGAATCATTCCAAGGTATCTGCATGTAACACCTGTTCAACAATGACAGTGAACCAAGCATGAAAGAAAGTAGCATCAGGACAAGAGTAAGAGGAGTAAGGGGCCCTGTTGCGAAATTTGAGGTGACATGCATTTGTATAAGCTTGACAATGAGGAGCCATTTAAATTTTGTCATTCTCTTCATCACAGATAGCCATTCAAAAATTATGGACCATTTCATTCATTCTTATGGAAGATTTTGTTTAACAAACCTCAGGAGTCTATTGTGATATGCTGTGATTAATTTTTAAAAAATTAAAAATTTAAATTAAAAAAATTGCAAATATCAAAAATGCTCTTTGAAAAGCTCCAAAACACACAGAAACATGTTTAATAAACACTTAGTGTTTTTCAACTCCACAATTATACTTCTAGGTATATATCCAAGAGAATTAAAAATACGTTCACATACAAACTTATACATGAGTGTCCACAAAAGTATTATTCCTATGAGCCAAAAAGTAAAACTAAACCATATAACCATCAAATAATGAACTGATAAACATAATATGGTATTAACTTTCCAATGAAATAGTATCCACTCCTAAAAAGTAATGAAGTTATGAGACATGCTACAACATGGAAGAATCAACATTGAAAACGTTATACTAAATGAGAAAAGAAACAAAAGGCCACACAGGGCATGATTCCATTTATATTAAATGTAAAAAACAAGAAAAGTCATACAGTCAGAAAGGAGATTAACTGTTGTTAGACATCAGGGGTGGAGGGAATTGGAAGTGACTCCTGAAAGACAGTGGGGTTCTTATTGTGGTGATAAGAGTATTCTGAAATTAGACAGTGGAGATGTTTGCAAAACACTGTGAATATACTGGAAAATTACGGAGTTGCATTTGTTAAAACATGGAAGTGTATGTTATTGTGTGTAGTAACCCAGATAGCCTATGGTATAGCTCAATAATGGAACACCTGGGTGGAAAGGGCATGGAGAGGGATTTGGCTCTCCTAATAAGCATGAGAGGTCACGAGATGAGACCAGTGGTGAATTGGCAGTCTCTACACCTGTGGTGTTGAGAGGCACAAGATCAGCCTTATATTTAGGCTGGAGGAGAAGGAAGTCAAAGAGCATGCGCATTCTATCACGGACTCACTTACTCTGACTCTGTCTCCTTTCCTGCCTGCAGAATGTCAGCACGGTCTCTGCTAAAGATTACCAAGCTCTACTAAAGACTAAGATCTATCTATCTAAGACTGCTTTTACTCTAAGACTCTCTCTCCCTCTCTCTCTTTCTCCTGCTAAAGTGGATAGCCCTCAGGCTCCTAAGAGAAATTGTTCCTGAGCAAGGTTGCTTAGCAGTCCCCATCCGGAACCTAGTTAAGCCGGGCCCGAGACCTGACCAGTCCCAGGCCCTGACAAGTGATGGCAGAGGTGGGCGATGACAATTGTGAACCAAATGCAAATAATTTTTTGAAAGTTAAAAAAGTCAGCTGCATTCTATTGTGTAGGGATACTGACATGCTCCAGAAAGTGCAGCCTGTTACTATGTGGAAGAGAAAGCTCTATGTGAGAACACTAAATAAATAATTGTCCTAATGCTTTAAGCCATTAAAAAAAAAAAAAAGAGTCTGTCTATGTTCCCATATATAGCAAGAATTTACGGAGCACACGTTTTGTGCCAGGTACATTTGTCAATGTGGTACTCTATTAACTAATTTAATCCTGGAAACAACTCTATTTGGCATCTTTTACAGATAAGGGCATTGAGTTATCATTGGGTCAAACCAATTTTCCCAAAGTCTGTTTTATTTTTTGTGAGTGACAGAGCTGGGATTATAAAATCCAGCAGTCTGACTTTACCCTCAGGATGATCACTGACTGAGCAAGAGTAACCACCATGAGAAGTTGGAGCTCCTGCTTCCAGATAAAGAGTAACCACCATGAGAAGTTGCAGCTCTGTGCTTCCTGATCAGGAGTAACCACCATGAGAAGTTGGAGCTCTGTGCTTCCAGATCAAGAGTAACCACCATGAGAAGTTGCAGCTCTGTGCTTCCAGATCAAGAGTAACCACCATGAGAAGTTGGAGCTCTGTGCTTCCTGATCAGGAGTAACCACCATGAGAAGTTGGAGCTCTGTGCTTCCTGATCAGGAGTAACCACCACGAGAAGTTGGAGCTCTGTGCTCCCTGATCAGGAGTAACCACCACGAGAAGTTGGAGCTCTGTGCTTCCAGATCAAGAGTAACCGCCATGAGAAGTTGGAGCTCTGTGCTTCCTGATCAAGAGTAACCGCCATGAGAAGTTGGAGCTCTGTGCTTCCAGATCAGGAGTAACTACCATGAGAAATTCGAGCTCTGTGCTTCCAGATCAAGAGTAACCACCATGAGAAGTTGGCGCTCTGTGCTTCCAGATCAAGAGTAACCACCACGAGAAGTTGGCGCTCTGTGCTTCCAGATCAAGAGTAACCACTACGAGAAGTTGGAGCTCTGTGCTCCCTGATCAGGAGTAACCACCACGAGAAGTTGGAGCTCTGCGGTTCCAGATCAAGAGTAACTGCCACGAGAAGTTGGAGCTCTGCGCTTCCTGATCATGAGTAACTACCATGAGAAGTTGGAGCTCTGTGCTTACAGATCGAGAGTAACCACTATAAGAAATTGGAACTCTGTGCTTCCTGATCAGGAGTAACTACGTAAGAAGTTGGAGCTCTGTGCTTCCAGATGAGGAGTAACTACATAAGAAGTTAGAGCTCTGTGCTTCTAGATCATGAGAAGTTAGAGCTCTGTGCTTCCAGATCAAGAGTAACTACCATGAAAAGTTGGAGGTCTGTGCTCCAGATTATTTTCACTGAGGGAGTGTATGCACCCACATGCATGAGTGTTTGTGCAGAAAATAAACATTTCACACAGACAATATAGAAGGGATCAGCATCTACCCACAGGCCAAATCTGGTAAACCACCTGTTTAGGCAGAGCTCATGAGCTAAGAATGGAAGAATGGATTTTGCATTTTAGAATGCATTTTAAAATGCTTGAAAACAGAACAAAACAGAAAGAAGAGCAGCATTTCATGACACATGGAAAGTACACAAAATTAAAATTTCAGAGTCCATCAAATAAAGTATTATTGGAACACAGTCAACCTGATTTAAGTTTTGTTTATGGGTTTTCTGTATTACAAGAGCAGAGTTAGGTAGTAGAGCCATGGCAAAGTATGAAAGATTTCTATCTGCTCCTTTACAGAAAAACTTTGATAAACCCTTATATGACACGTGATGCTATAAAACTTTCTTTTGCCACTAAATATATCATATTGAATCTTCATTGATTCAAGATTTTCACAATTTCTTTAAATGACTACCAAGTAAAAATTCATATAAAATGATTAAATCATTTGTGGTAGACTGAATGTTTATACCCTGTCAAAATTCAGATGTTGAAATCCTAAGCCCAAGGTGATGGTATTAGGAAGTGGGGATGTAGGAGGTAATCAGGTTATGAGAGCAGAGCTCTTGTGAATAGGATTAGTGCCCTTATAAAAGAGACCCTCAGAACTCATTAGCCCAATTTATCATACGAGGGTGCAGTGAAAAAGATAGCCATCTAGGAAGCAGGCCCTCACCAGACACAAAAACCACCAGGGCCTTGATCTTGGATTTCCTAGGCTCCAAAACTGTAAAGTTACTGTTTTTCATCAGTCACCTAGTCTATGTATCGTATTGTATTGTGTTGTGTTGTTTTGTATTGTGTTGTGTTGTGTTGTATTGTATTGTATTGTATTGTATTGTATTGTATTGTATTGTATTGTATTGTATTGTATTATATTGTATTACAGGATCCCGAAAAGACTAATTCAGTATTTTTCTACTGAAGAAAATATCATGTCCTTTCCCAAATTGTTCTCAAAATAGCTATAATTATGTATTTACCTTCTAGTGGATATGGAAATGACCTACATTTTCGTGACCCAGACACTTGATCTTTGAGGAATTTTATGATTGTCTCACTTGAATGGTCTTCCCTTAGTTGCTCCATAACTACCCAACATTGATACTGAGTTGCCCTTAGGTCAATATAGCACAGAATGTATAGAGAAACCCATCCCTCACTCTTCTTACCTACTGTACCACTTCCTCTCATGGGCCTATTATATAGCAACCTTCATTCTTTACCTGTTTGGAAAAATAGTAGTATAGTTAATGCCCTTTTGTTGTCCCCCATAGTAGACTCTGTAGTGTGCAACCAGATCAGCCCACCTCTTCAAGACTGATGCTCCTGGAACCTCATCAGCACCGTAGGACTTCAGTTGTCTCTCTTTTTTAGGAATTACCTTCAGCTGAGCAAAGGCACCTTATCCAGTGACATGTATATCACAACCAAATAACTGGTCAATGCAGGAATGTCAAAAGCTCAACCCTCTTGACTCAAGGCAGGACAGTTATGAAGGACTATCTTGCTCAAGAGTTACCTATAGAATTAATGCCTCTGTGGAACTTCATCAATGCAAATTCTCCTGCCCAAACCTTCTCTGATCACCCCCAAATGGTGTCCTGGTTATATTACTCCCTCAATTGTCTGCAAACACATCGAAATCTTAGAGTCTATTTCCTGGGAAATCTGGTCTCCAATACCCCTCTCTACTATCAAAGAAAGAGAGATGTGTATTTGATATTATGTCTATGTTTAGGAGAAGAAAATGACCTCAAATGGCTCAGCCCTATCCACTCTCTCTTATTCAAGCCAGTTCCCAAGCAGGGAGATACATGGTCCTCTTGTTACTACTTTTTGTAGATAAACACAGTAGGGGAATGCCTCATATCATGTTTTGCAGCACTCTTTTCCACAGAAATGGGACTTTAAACAGTGTGACAGGGAGATGTCCATGGCATCGTCTCTGAAGTTCAGATTTCCCCAGGGACTGGATCTCTCAGTATCTAAATTTACCTGAAGGCCCTAAGAAGTCCAATAACAAAATTAAGCCTAATCTGTGATCTCAAATTCCACCTGATCAATGATTATGCTACTGATTGTATTTTTATCTGCATGATTCCTTGGTTTCTCTCACTTGAGTTATAACTTAAGAATTTTGATCACTGTCCCAACCTCACAGCAACAAAGAGTGAATTACATACATTCAATGGCTCAATGGTTAGGGCACGGGCCGCATGCACCAGGGCTGGTGGGTTCGAACCCAGCCCAGGCCTGCTAAACAATGACAACTGCAACAAAAAATAGCCAGGCGTTGTGGTGGGTGCCTGTAGTCCCAGCTACTTGGGAGGCTGAGGCAAGAGAATCTGTTAAGCCTAAGAGTTGGAGGTTGTTGTGAGCAGTGATGCCACAATACCCTACCCAGGGTGACATAGTGAGACTGTTTGAAAAAAAAAAAAAAAATTACATACATTCAATAGGGAAACATTCATTCCTCACCATCTTAACCGTTTAATTTACCCAATCTTAACATCTTAACAGTTTAATTTATCAAATTGTACTTAATTTATCTATATTTGTACAGAAAGATGTTACCCCACTAACCTGTTAGAGAGGGTCAGGTCTTATTTCAAACCTCAGCTTAGATACATAACAATGCAATGTAAGCAATTCAGTTTTCTAAGCCTCAGTTTCCTAGTTGTAAATAATATAACATGAACCATTTCAGATTTAGTTTAAGAATTAAAAGCAATTACAAATATGTATGTACATATATATATGTGTACGCATATATATACAATAGAACCTTTGTAAGTTGGCCACCAAGGGTCCATAACAAGCTGGTCAACATACAGAGGTTGTCGACATAAGGAATGAGAACTTCCACACTGATACACGTATGTCGTGTTCAGTCTATGCCAATTAGTCAACGTGAGAAGGTGGTCAATGTAGGCAGGTGGTCTACTACGGGGGTTCTACTGTGCGTCATTTACCTCAGATAATGCTTTATACTTATACTGTGAGTAATAAATGTTCACTCACAGCTTGGTAAGTTTCAAGAATTACTACATAATACCATATATATCCAAATGGGTCATTTCAAGATGTTTTCAGAGAATAAAAACTTTCCCTTGTCCACTTCTGAAAAACAGAATGATGATTTTTCATCTTGAGATTATATTAAGCCAAAATTCTGAGCAAGTCAGTGAATCAAGGTCACACCAAAGTTAACAAGTACAAAAAAAAAAAAAAAAGAAGAAGAAGAAGATAAAGAATTAGAACTAGAGCAACAAGCAATCATATCCATGTCCCCT
Source organism: Perodicticus potto (assembly GCA_963574655.1). Lineage (NCBI taxonomy): Eukaryota > Metazoa > Chordata > Mammalia > Primates > Lorisidae > Perodicticus > Perodicticus potto. The sequence continues at coordinate 46,707 of CAUYRH010128001.1, read as the reverse complement.
TGCTTGGCAGAATTCACAGATGAGAAAACATGCCTCTTTCCTGCTAAATGCGTTGTTACTCTAGCAACAGAGGTATCACATCAAAGAGAGAAGAGCCTCCAGAGACTGTTCCACATGAAAGCAACTACCAAGTTGGGACTCCAATAAGAACTGGCCCCAAGGATCAAACAACTCAAGAATGGCCAAGGATGCTAGGAAGCCTGTGCTATCCAGATCCATCAAATAACCCTTCTCCTGGGAAAGGAGAAACAAGTCCTCTAATAGTCTACAAAGAAAAACAGCTTGAATCCAGAGTCTCACCAGGAAGCTGAAATGGGTGAGGTAGGGCAATGATCAACATCGGAAAGGTCAGTGGGGAACAATTAAATAATAATAATCTGCTCATGTCAGGGTGAGTACAGCATGATACTACCCAGTTATTACTCCAGGGATTTTTCTGTTGTGAACCAACACTGGATTAGATATCCTCCAAACGACAGAAAAACAAAGGAAGAAAAGAGTTTCTTTAAACTTCTAGAAAGAATGTTTCAGTATACCACAAAGTGTGCTAGCAAAAGAACCTGAGATTGGAGGCAGAGGCGGGTGACTTTGGAATGTAGACTCTGGGGATGTAATCACTGACCTGATTTGTCTTTTGAGCCTCTGATGTCTGTGATTTCATGAACTCAGAACTATTAGTACTATTACTATGACTAGCCTGGTCCAAAAATGAAGCTCAGACATTTAACATCATGACCTTCAGGACTAGCGAATTCCAGAGAGGAGATGAATGTTCTGTGAAGAAATATTTTCCTTGCTATTTTTTTCAAAATCTATTAAGTACAAATTTTATAGTAGTCTTTTAAGTGTTGTTAAAGTATTTAAATCACAGAGGGAAAAGGAGACAAAAGGAGGGGCATGAGGGGAGAGTGAGGAGGACAAAGAGGAAGAGGAGGAAAAAAAAGGGAAGGCTAGAGAAAGAAGGGAAAGCAAGGAATGAAAGAAAGTCCTTTTTTTTTTTTTTTTAGCGTATGTTCCCTAATTCTTTTCCAAAAGCCTGGACTATAGACTACTTTCCAGAAAGTAGTTTGTTTTATATGTCATAAATAAGGCTCAAGAAAATAGGGGAGAAAGCAAATTCACTGACGCATGCTATTTCTGAATTCTCTCAGGCACTGCACCTGGGTTAGAGCACGGAGACATGGGAGATTCAGAGAATGTGCTCAATTCTTCCTCAACATTAGGTACCGGAGAGTCTATTTCAAAGAAACAGATCACTAGCCTAAGAGATGAGAGGGAAATTCTGAGGCCTCTCTTAGGACATGTCTTCCTGAGCTAGTTACGCCAGCTTCTGCACCAATGCTGCAATTAGTGCAAAGTGGTCAGGTGTGCTCTAAACATATTGACAAAGCCAAACTTTACAGACAAAAGAAACAGTCTTCCAAAATGCATTTCAAAAAATACTCCACCATTCTTCAAATTAACATTTTTTTTCCTTTTCATGGAAAGGAAGAAATGTTCTAGCTCACCTGTATCAAACCCCACACTTGGCACGATGTCCACTGTTCCATGAAAGGCTCCGGCCCACGCTGAGGTAGCAGTGGTGACTGTAGTCGGTTCTGTCTTTGTGATGTCACACTGGGCAGCGGGAATCCTGGCTGCACGCACTGATGGCATCAGCAGGGGCCCGTATGACGGATCCAGTGCGGAGCCAGCAGGGGGGTGGTGGTGGTGGTGGTGGTGGCGATGGTGCACGTGGGCATGGGGGTGGTGGTGCCGCATGTACACGTCATGCATGTGGCTGTAGGACGGGCTCACCTGAGATGCCAACGGGTAGTGCCAGGACTCAGATGCGGGAGGGGGAGGTGCAGGGCCAGTCTGATGCAGGCCATGTCCTGGCCAGGAGCTGGGGTCAGTTGCAGAAAAGGTGCCAGGGGGTGCAGTGACCTGAAAGTCAGGATGAACTCCCCCCAAACAGGGTGCAGGTGGGGGCTGGTAAGAGCTGGTCCAAAAGGAAGTTGGGAAACTACTCCGCTGGCTTGTGAGACCTGAGCTGTCTGAGAAGACAGAAAAAAAAATTACATTAAGATTCAGTTCTGGGAGGGACTTGCCTTTACTTGTCCAATAATACTTTGCAAGCAGGCAAATTAGCATGCAGTTTTAATCTCCTCATACAGGGGCGAACATAAACCAGGTTACCTTCTGCGCTCCCATGCCAAGTCCACGCACCAGATCCATGGTGCTGAATGAGCCCCCCCCATCCTCCACCCTCACCCCGCTCCATTTCCCTTGCTTATTCTGTCATAGTCTGTGCTGAGGGTTACAATTTTGAGATTGAGAAGCCTTGTTTCCTCTTGGGCGTCTTGCAGCCATCAGGTCTGAGCAGAGGTCACTGTTACCCACTCCTCTGGTTCAGAAAGCTTGTGCAACAGATGAGGTTTATAGAGTTTAGAAATTGTACTTTTCACCAAGTTCTTCTAAACGAAAATTTAATTTTCATTCATATAAATATTTAAATGCCAAAAGTAACAAATGGAAGTAAGATCACACTTAATTGTGATCACCAACATTCACTTTCCACTAAGAAAAATGTATTCCAATTATTTCTCTGGACAGATCTAGGAGTCTCCAGACTGAGTATAATAGCAGTTGATATTTAATGACAATGATCAAATGGCTGATATTAGGACAAGGGTTTTCCTACGTGATTTAATAGAATTCTCACCCCAGTCCTGTGAGGTATTTATTGTTATTAAGGCCATTTTACAGACAAGGAAATCAAAGCAGAAAAAGAACCCAAGATTCAGATTGGCAATTCGAGACTGGACTTTGAAGCCAGGTAGCCTACCCAAATGGCCTGTGACCAGCACATGTCAGAATATGGCACAAGAGGACACGACTGCAACTATAACCCAACCATCCAGAATTTGGCAAAGATTCTGTGGTAATCACAAGGGGAAGAGATTCATGTCGTGGTGGTGGGCTTCAGGAAGTATTTGGGAAGAGAAAAATATTAAAGAATGACGGAGATAAGGAAAAAAGAATGAGACACTTCTCCTAACTATGCATCAAAGCCATTTCTCTGCTCAGTCACCATGACTTATTTATGGATGGCCCGCTAGGTACCAAACATAGAAGGCTCGGGGATGACCAGACATCATTTTAGTCACAATCTGCAGAAAAAACAGCAAGTAAATAGACACTTGCAATGCACATAACAGGGACTCCCCAACAGGAAGCACACAGAGGCAGGCACCGAACTGGCCTAAAAACGTGAGAACTCGTCAGAGCTGAGAGGTTGAGCAGCAGCTGGAACTGTGAAGATGTGGGGAGGACAGTTCTAGGCAAATGGACCCACAGGTGAAGAAAACCCATCATATCTATCCCGCTCGCTCTTCCTTTCTAGCAGCAGCATTTGAGAGATAAAAGAGTTCAGAGGCAGAAGGTACTAAAAAGAAAAAAAAAGGCTATTAAATCAAAAAGATAAAAATAGGAATGGACTTGTGAACTTGCTGGCCATGGTACTGAATGTGCTCTATCCTGAGGGGGTCCCCAGGGGCTTCAAATGGTTCTAAACTTGGAGTTGACATAGATCTGTATGGAGGAGGTCCTCAAGGGATTTGAAGGGTTTTAACCTTGGAGTTGACATGGTGACATCTGTGTTTAGAAAGCTCAGTCCCTCTCTATATAGACTACAGCCTGCAGTGGGGAAATGAAGTTCATTCAGCTATCCCATTTTATCACCCTAGTGGACTCACTGATCTTTCTGAGGCTACCTTTCACCAAAAAAAATGAGGTACTGAAATTCATTTGGGTTCAAGTTATCTTTTGCTCTTAATAGCTTTATCACTCTGCTAAGTATCCCATGGACTATTTCCCTGTCTATGGAGTACAGATACAGCTGCAGCCGACATTAGTGATGTATGAACAAGATAGTATTTTTACAACTGTGTTCCACACAAAGGGATTTTGCTAGATCTTTCCATTGAATGGAGGATATCTTATGAAATGCTCAAAAAAGTATTCAAAAGTCTGACATATTTGTGTTCTCACTTCATAAATTTCCAGGACATAGTTTTCTTGCCTCTGGGAAAGCTTAAAAGAATTTGAATTGACTACCACATATATCATTTGGCTTACCATAATTAGGCAATCACTGTGGTGTTCAAATACTTTTTCTCTTTAGGTTCCTAGAGAGGCTGTGGGACTAACATTGTGAGCTTGTCTGCTTTCTTTCCCCTACGGTCCTGCACCCGAGCTGTCATCATTCACCCCATTCATCCTGTAGACACTCTCATAGCCAAGTCTCTCCTACAATATCTCAATGATGTTGAGGAAATCTAGGAAGGGATGTTCTTAAAAAGTCAACAGATAGCGGTGCTCACACTTCAAGTCTTCCAACAGTCCCAGAAAACTTTCAGTTGAATCACTATCTTTTGTCACAATCATAATCTATCAAAAAAAAATCAAACTTGCTGGCACAGGGGTAAATATGTTTTATTTAACAATTGTCTCTCTTTGCCATGACAAATGTTAATGACAAGAAAGAGAATTATTTACTTGTTCCCGTGAGAATAAAATTCAGTTTGTCTTAGGTGATGGCCATGTACATAATAGTTCTGTCACACCCACAATGAAAGCTGGCAATACTTAAAGCTTGAAAGCCATACAAAGAGTTCATAGAGGTCCCTTATATTACATAGTTCAGCTCTGCCGCCATCAATCTTCTACTTTGCTCTCACAACTCCCATCTTTGGGACCAAATCTTTCATTCTGCTCATAACTTCCATCTCCTGAAAGGGCCAGAATCCTATCATGAAAACTACAACTCACAAATATGTAGTAGAGATAGAGTTTCCCTTATTAAAATTCTCCATTAAACTGTCAAAAGTACAGGGAGTATACTATGTATACTATCTGTCTGGATGGTTTCCTTTTATTTCTTCTCATTTATAAGTACATGGAACCAATCTTATTTTATTGAAGCTTGTGATTTTGGATACACATGAAAAAATGTGAATAATGAACAAATTCCCTACCAAAAGTATTACTGGTCTATGTATGAATGTTGTGTTGTGATTAGCAAGCACATTACTATTGAAAGTGAAAATCTATATTTGAAAATGCACTCCAAAAACACAGAACAAAGTTTTAAAATACTACAGAGAGAAATAAAATTAGAAGCAATTTAATATTTTCCCAGTCAATATGTCTCCTGAGATTAATATAAATTCTGCAGGGATCTATGAAACCCTTTTCAGAAAAAAAAAAAAAAAAAACATTGTATTTCACAAGTGAAAAAATATTGAATAGAAAATATATTTATGAAAACAATTATACTTCAGAATCACTACTTGGTATCTTGCTTGTTTAAAGAAAAAAAAAACTTGATACAAAGAAACAGATGATATGCTTTGCTCAAAATGCCTGAGAATAAATATGCTTATTTCATATGTATGTAAATTTTTTTCATTACATGATTCTTTGCTTATGAGTACTTAATCATAGCCACATTGGTTGGATGAAAAAGCATATGAGAAATTGTATGAGCTATTTCAATGCAATATTGCTTTTCAGATTAGTGGAAGCAATGCAGAACTGGATGATGTTAACACTCTGTGGTGCCTTTGGATTTAATATCACTTGTTATTTGAATGATGTTAAATAATATTTGAATGATGTTAACACTGACAGTCTAACCTGTATGAAAACTCTAAATATAATTTGGTTCAACTTACATTTGGAATTAAAAATATTATACACACACATACACTTTTATTTCTAAACAAAAAAAAAGATAAAATAGAAACGTCGACTAATGTAACCCACTCAAAGCATATCCAGTAATCTTACTATCTGATTTAGGCCAGAAATTTATCTCAGAGGCATGAAACAGTTTTAACACAGCACAATACCACATCAATGAGGATACTTTTTACTTTGACCTTAAATGTTTCTTTGAAAAAACAAAACAAAACAACTACACCACCAAAACTAAAAGCAAACAATTTCTTTTTTTTTTTTTTTGAGACAGAGCCTCAAGCTGTCACCCTGGATAGAGTGCCATGGCATCACAGCTCACAGCAACTTCCAATTCCTGGGCTCAAGCGAGTCTCCTGCCTCCGCCTCCCAAGTAGCTGGGACTACAGGCGCCTGCCACAAAGCCCGACCATTTTTCGGTTGCAGCCATCATTGTTGTTTGGCGGGCCCAGGCTGGATTCAAACTCGCCAGCTCAGGTGTATGTGGCTGGCGCCTTAGCCCGTTGATCCACAGGCGCTGAGCCAAAGCAAACAATTTCAAAAAAGAGAAATTCAAAATTTAATTTAAGGAATTAAACAGGAGGGTGGGAGGCAGGAAGGTATTTGGTGGGACCTCACCTATTGTGCACAAGCAATGGTATATTTCAAAACTACTAAGAGTAGAGTATAAATATCTTACCACAACAACTAAGTAAGTGAGGTGACAGCTATGTTAATCAGTTTGATGTAAGCATTTTTTGTACATCAAATCAGCACATTGTACCCCATAAATGTACATAGTTATGATTTAATAAAAAAATGAAAATGATCTTGAAAGAAAAACGTGAGACAAAGAAATACTGTAAAACCTTGATCTTAAGATATCTTAACACGCTCCAGAAAACACAGTCTTAAAAATACCAATGCTAAATGGTAACACTTTTACCTTTTTTTCAAAAGTAAAAAAAAAAAAAAATAATCTATTCAATTCTTACTCTAAGTGTTCTTTCTGTAATTAATTCTCATGCTCTTATTCTTCTGCTCAAGAAAATCATAATAAACTTTTAGGTGAAAGGTTAAATGAAATGCGTTCCAGTGATTTCTGTCATGCAGTAATTATGCATTACCATTATGTCCAAAGACTGCCCTCTAGTTACTTTCTTCTAAAGCTGCTCAAAATGGCCTTGCAACAGTACAATGAGAGTTTTGAGGGGATGAGTCAGATGTTAACACTTCTTGGAGCAGGCGGGATAAGTTAAGTCAGACTTTGTTTTCTTTCCATGTGTTTGTCCTAAATTTACCTACAGTGATTACTTCTAGTGCTCCTGGTGATTCCACTCAACTCCTAACTCCCTTATTCCCAGTGTGAACCAGGTATGAGATAGCCCCTCTTTTTCCTGCCTCAGTTTTGCTGTTTAAGTTTAGTCCTGATTTTTTGAGTCTTTTCCTATGAGAATGAGTTGTCATAAGCAGACCTATGGAGATCAATGAGCCAATTGATAATAAGCTTTGTAATTATAAGAAGAAAAAATTATCAATAAGGTTGCCATTCAGCAGTTGTAAGTCATTTACTTTACTAGGGTTTGACTTAACCGCTCCTCATCTCTACATCACACACACATACCACATGCAAACACAAACACACCATATATATTCTGTAAAGATCAATATATAAACATATTTGAAGCTAATATCTATAATTGTGTGGGTATAGGGAACATTTAGATTCACTAGGTATTCTTAACTGAAAGGACCTATTCAATCCCTGTTAAAACCTAGAGCAGAATTAGAGGTAACTGGTGAGATGTTTCACCAAATTAAATACAAATATTTCCTGTTATTGTTTGCCTAGTAGCCACAAAAGATGAAAAAGGAACTTTTAAAAAATTACCATCAAGACTATATACACTAAAGTACACAAAGTACTATACACTAAAAGTATAATCATTATTCCATTAGTTGACGCATGTTATCCTTTGTCTAAAGATTTGCTATGGAAATATATTTTGCAATCAAACATTGTGAATTCATTTATAGCACTATAGCACTCCAGTAGCACTGTAGTAACTTCATCATACATAGTATAAACTGGAACTCTTACTTTAATACAACTGATTGGCCAGAAGTTCCTTTATTAAGTATCATTGCCATTGCTATCAACATTGTCAATAGCCTTTAGTACCTACTAAATCACTCTGTTTTATACTATAAATAAAAATTCCAGAAAGTAATGCTTCTGGATAAGGGGTCCAGGTTTTTTTTGTTTTTTTTTTTTATGTGCCAAATGAATGGAAACTTACAACCAAGGAAAAGAGAAAAAGTATCTGAATTTCATTTAGCAACTTTAATCAAGCCTCTGTGCAAAGTTATTCATATACATGATCAAAAATCCTTATAATAACACTAGTAGATAGATACCAATAAACACATATTACAGCTGAGGCAGTTGATCCAGAGAGATTTTAAGTTATTAATCCAAGATCACATTGCACCCAGAAAGTAATAAGGCCAGGACTTGAATCCAAAACAGTCTCTAGAGACTACATTTTCTAATCCTGTGTAGCTTTGCCAATTAATATTTCTCACAAGATCTAACTAGGCATGTAGTTCACTAGGCATGTAAGCCTTACAGTATAGCATCTCGTCTTTAAAATATTTTCTATGTTTCTGATTACATTTAGTGGTTCTCTTATGACCCTACCCAAGTTTGGTATGTTTAAGTAAAATTGACTAATTTGTGCTAGCGAAAACTGTGGCAGAATTCTGATTCACAAATGAAAGGTAAATAATACATTAAAAAATCACAGAAATTTACACAAAGATTTCAACAATAACTTAATTCAACCCCCTTATTTTATAAATACAAAAATTGTATCCAAAGATCTTACATAACTCAACACCAATAAATTCTCTACTAGAGACTTTGGTTTTCCAATTCCAGGTGCATGGTATGAAGTTGGTTCACTTAATTCAGCCAGGTAAACATTTAATTTATATTTATTTCAGATTATTTTGAGCATCTCAGGGAAAATGATGTCTGGTAACCAGATATGAGATTTATAGCCTTAGCAGGAGAAAAAGAGATGAGAATTGAAGAACATGCTGTGTTTCTGGGATTCTTTGATAAACTGCCAGGAAAAGTTCTAAAATATCTTCACCTATTACTTTTCTTTTCACTCCACTCATGAAGCATTTTTGTTTCCCACTGAACATCCTAAGCTCACTTCATCTCAGGGACTTTGCACTGGCCATTCCTAGTGTGGAATTAGTTTTCCTTAGCTACCCACATGATAGGTGCTCTTATTTCTCTCAGGTCTCTGCTCAAGTTGTCTCTACGAGGGCTTTTGTTACCAACTTATGTAAAATAACACCATGAGTGTCATTAATTTCATGTTTATTCCTGGCTCTGCTGCATGATATCAAAACCATGAGCTACCCCATTCACTGACTCAGTCCCAGCACCTAGAACATCACCTAACACATAGGAGGAACTTATTAAATATTTGCTGTATACATCAATGAATGGAATAGGAGACAGATTTAAAGGCTGAGTTTAAGATGGTGCCATGAAAATTCTAACAATAATTACTAAACATTATCATGATTTTCCCTTTCCACACAAAAATTTGTTCAATGGGCTTCCCTAATGTGCCATGGGAATCATAGAGAAAATGCTGAATTGTTGCAGGGATTTGCACATAACACAACATTCCACTTAAAATTGCTCTGACTCTAATACTCCCGATAGGCATTCTCATACCAAGATATAATTGGGGTCCTACTACCTATTTGATAACTAGGTTGCACATCAGTATGTGAAAATCAGTACACATTGTATTTATTGCCTCCTGGAACTGACTATCGGATGAAATTTATTACTGATACATCAAATTATTTGTTAAAGCTATCTAATTCACTGACATTTTCTTTTTTCTTCTCCACAAATTATTAAAATGATTCACTATGTGCTATCTAATGGAACATGAGTTGATTACATAAGCACTTTAGGCTTTCAAGGACTAAGTCTCTGTTCCTGTAGAAAGCCCACAACATAGGATGTCCATAAAGTTTCTGTGCAATTTAAATAGTTTCACATAAAAAATTGCACACGAACTTTAGGTCTACCCTGATGAATTCACCTAATCAAATAAATAGCATATTTTCTAATACTCTATATCAAGGCTTTGGACATTTGGTTTACATCCCTCCCTTCTTCCCCTTAATATTTGCTGTTTAGTGTTGTTCATATTCACTAAAATATAAAGGAAGGAATAAAAGAAGGTAAATAAGGGAGAAAAGGAGGGAAAGGAAGATTAAGTATCTACAGATCACGCTCAGCCATCAAGCATGACCCAGACCTCCTACAATAGAGCAGAATCATTCCCCTGTTGTAGAGAGCCCAAGAGTAGCCGCTATTCATGTGGCCCTACCACAAGGGACCAGTTAAAGAATGACTCTCTCCCTGTCCCTTCCTCCAGACATTTCAGTTTAATATTACATATTCGAGATAAGTGAGGGATGCAGACTCTCTTTAATAGTGCTATATCAATGATTATCAGTTGATTACTTTACCCCAGAGGTCTGAGGTCGGTCTCAAGAATTTGCACTTCTAACCAGCTCCCATGGGATGCTGATGTTCCTGTTGGAAACAACACTTCACAAAGTACTTTACTAGATACTTTTGATGAGTTTGGAAGAAATCGCTGTTCCACATTTCTCTGAAGCTATGATTGGAATGATATATATTTTTTCTAACCTTGTAACTACACTGATTAATACATCACCTGGTGATTTTCTGTGAGTGAGAAATCATATTCAAACATATCTCTGTGACCTCCATGTAAAAGGAAATAAAGATGAGGAACTCAACATACCACTTCTTTACCAAGGTGAAGACACTAGTTGTAGCCAAGAATGCCTAGATTGTACACCACAAAGAGTTAATGCTACAACAAATCAAGATAGAGAAGGCTGTCAAGAGACACAGAAGGCTTTCAAAGTCTATATTCCTGGGTTAGACTCAGATCTCTGCTATGTCACCACATAGCACCTACTGGAATGAGCAAGAGCTGATTTTTTAAAAGCTGATTTAGGCACGCCTATTACTTAGAGATCCAAATTGGGCCAGCAGAGCTTTAAGAATGGTGCCTCCCAGCTCAATCTGGTCACTATAATCTCAAGACGGTTGGGTTGTATCGCTACTTTCCAAGAGGAATTTAAGGGGTGTGACTGCATCCTTTCCAACCCTGCATTCCACATGTGACAAAACTGATCCAGCTGTTTGTCTGAAAGAAATTCCTTGCTGTCCTTAAAAATTATAAAGCAAGTGGATAGCCGTCCTCCAAGGGCAAATCTCCAGCTGGAACCTGGTACAGGCAGTTGCGAAACAAAGACAGTGAGTGCCCTGGAGAGCATCTGCTTTTGAATTCTTACCTCGCCATAGAGGGGTTAGGCCCATCTTGCTTTTTGAAATGGTAGATTCTGGATGAAGGGCGCTGACTTGACCCAAAGCTCTTGAGAAGTGCTCATCCACTACTGACCCAATGTCTCCCTGGAAATAAGTGAAGAGGACACAGCGAGAGTTAAGGTACTCCATCTCGGCAGGCTGGTCTTTCTCCTCCTCCTCTTCCTCCTCTTCCTCCTCTTCTTCTTGTTTGCTGGGAAGGGCGACTTCCAGAGAGTCCTGCATCTTGCTGTACACCACTAACTTCTTCTGGGATAAAATAAACAAAACACGGTATCACAGACAGTTGGTAAGGAAGCATTAACTAGTTAAGTTTTCACTTTAAAAAAAAAGAGTAAATATTAACATATGTTTGCAAACTGATTCTTCTTCATCTGCTGTACTCCCATCTTTTTTCTTTCCCAGGCCAGTTGCCTCCTTCCCACACTAACAATTAAAAAAAAGTCTGTGATTCCAAATTTGGCAAACAAACAAAAAAGCTCATTATCAAATGGTATATTTCAAAACAGAATTATTTTTAAATCCAGCTACCTAAAAAGGAAAAGGACTTAAAAAATAGTGACAGATTAATTCCTTCTAGTTTTTCTTCTCCTTTTTAATTTATTTTTTAAAAATTGAATATACAGCAAGATTACAGTTTAGGACAGGGAGGAACGGGGGGTAGGTGATCTGTTTGGTGGTGGGTGGAGAAGAAAAGAGCTTTTCATAAATGAAAGAAATGAAAATAAAAACAGGAATGTAGCATCTTATAAAAGGATCTGACAGATGTGCTGAACTCAACTCAAAAATCAAGCTGAAATGACAAAATAAGTCTGTGTGAAGATCCATTTTGCATGGAACATATTTTTCAGATGTTCCACTTACCACCATTATCATACAGAGAGAAAAAAAGTTTTATTATAGCTTACCCAAAATAATACAAAATTCTAGCAATGGCTGACTGTTCAAAAAAAAATGACAAAGTTTTGATAATTTAAAATGTTTTAAAACATGACCGTAACTATAATAATAATTAATAGATAGAGTCAGAAGGTTTACTACAACTTTACATTTATTACTTCATTTGATCTTTATAATTCTATAGCATGGTTATTATTACTACCCATGGTTAAAGGCAAAAAAAATCTAAGGCACAGAGAAGTTAAGTAACTTGCCAAATGTCATAGAGCATGGCAGTGTAGAGAGCCAGAATGCAAAATACAAGCATGCGGGTGTAAATATTTGTGTGCATGTATGTGTTGAAGGAAGATACGACTTTTATTATCAACAATTCAAAGTGAATTACGTATAAGAAGTTAATGCTAAGGATTACAAAAGCACATTATTCTAGTAACCAAGTGAGCTTTCTATATCATCTGTATATTTGCAAAGCCTGGCCCTTGCTCAGACTTTTCTTCCTTATTTCAGGAAAAAAAAGCATGTCGGAAAACAAATGTGAGTAGAAAAAGAAAAATCATTCCAGAATACGCAGTTTTAGAAATGTTGGCAAAACACATAACCCAGACTCTATGTTTCTAATGCAATTACTAGCTTTGAAATCCGTAGCTTCAAATTATCAATGTATCATTCAATAAAGTAAACCCTTTCCTTAGCAATGAATACATTGTTCTTGTATAAGGGGAGTCCTGGAATGTTCAAGAATATTATGATCTGCTGGTTATCACTTTAGGGTGTTACTTATAAATCCATGTATTGTTTTTTATTTAAAATTTGTGCCAATATGGTTGTAATTTTTTGATGCATAGACAATTCAAGCCTCGGGAATGAATATGACTTGCTGATGAATAGATGACTACTGTAATGACTGGGTGGCTTTATTTCTTATAATCTACTTTTGTACAGATTTAAACACGTTTATGGTGAACTTTAATAGTAAAAACACCACTGTGACATGGGTAATATATAAAATGAGGGAACTGGACTAAATTGCCTATACAGTGACCTCTAGTTTTGAACTCTATTATACAATTAAATGAATATTATGATTTATTAGTCAAATCACAGTGCTGTTTCCCTGTGTACATATGTATTTACCCAAAGGATAAACTATTTCACCACACGCATCCATTCTGCCACGTAGTGTGGCACATTAGAAAGAAGTACTGTGTTTACACGGAAAGGAGGTTCCAACCCATGCCCAGAGAGTGGCATCCCTATCCACAGTGTTCATTATTATCTGTGAAACTGATTTCTTTTTCCAGTTGATGTCCACTCGATGGCAGTTTGTGAAAGTGGGATTTTGCATATAATTGTTTCGTCTGTTTAATTCTAACATTTATTATTTAAATAAAGAGCACTGTGGGTGGCACCTGTGGCTCATTGAGTAGGGCACCAGCAACATATACTGAAGGCGGCAGGTTCAAACCCAGCCTCGGCCAAACTGCAAAACAGAAAAATAGACGGGCATTGTAGCTGGTGCCTGTAGTCCCAGCTACTCGGGAGGCTGAGGCAAGAGAATCGCCTATGCCCAGGAGTTGGAGGTTGCTGTGAGCTGTGTGACACCATGGCACTCTACCAAGGATGACAAAGTGAGATTCTGTCTCTACAAAAAAAAAAAAAAAAAAAAAAGAGCACTGCTGAGCTAATTACTCAAAATAAGCAATTTTTATTTTACCTCTAATTAACAGTAATCAAATATCAGATGAAATAAAATTAGTTGTATATGTCAAAGATTTAAAAGCTGAAAATCCTGATACACATGTAAATATAAAATAGTACTATGATCAATTACAGCAATTGTAAAATATCGTCATTTTTAAATAAGGACAGTTGAATTTAAGTTATAGATTTTCAGCCTAGTTAAGATTACTAATTGTAATTTTAAATGCTACACGGTTTTGTGGGGTTTTTCTACCAATTGTTGAATGGTTGCTTATAATTAAATTAGCTTAACATTAGGTTATTAAAAAATCAGGTTAAAAATTAGGCACTTTTCAACATGTCATAGGAAAAAAGTAAACAAATTCTGCCATTATATGAGTTTATGAAGAGTAGACTCTATCAATAATCTACTTTTAAAAAATTCTTGTCAATGCATGCAATAATCAAATTGCATTTGATTGACATGTAATATGTCTATGTATGAAATATCTGTATTGAATTTTCTATTTAAATGAAATTTGTTTGGAATGATTTTATAAAACTTATATATTTTTCTCTCTTTCAGCCCTTTTAAGCATTTCTCTTACTAATTAAGCACATTTGCATGAAGACTCAAAACGGAAGTGGAGCTTATGCTATACCTACTATTGGATAGGACATAAGAGTGTCTACCATTCCCACCTACACTTTTTTTTTCAGATAAAGTTGGGTTAATTTTAACAAATTATAGGTCACTTAAATATTTATATCTACAACATTACATATACATACGTTGACAGCACTGCAATCAATATCACTGATTAAAGTAAGAATTTAACATATCCAAATGATCTGATAACTACCCAAAATTGAAATTTGAATTTGCATACAGTTCTTCAATATTAAGTGTGAGCATCAAGAAAACAGAAACACATTTAAATAATAATTGATTCAGATGCTGACATTCACACCATCATAGTTTTCTTCTTCATAAACTCTTGAGCCTCACCTATTTTTTGATGTTTGTGCTTTGATCACTGTAAATCAATTTTATGCTTAAAAACAAAAACAAAAACAAGTATTTTACTCGTATGTGACTCTGCTATATTCTGCATTCACTTGGTGTTTGCTCCTTGGGATGAAATTCCCCTGGTGTTACATTCTTTCTTGAGGATAATATAAAATTCAAAACAATGATATTAAATACATATCTTCAGAACCAGTACTGCTTGAATCAAGGTCATAGTGTAATTCTGTTATATTTATGTCAAAATGTACAATCACTTCCTACGACCTTCCAAATCTCTCAGAAATATTTATGTTTTCCTTATAAGACCATGGAGACGTTTTAACCAAAATAAAGAAGTCATTCGAAAGGACTTTAAGGAGTACAAGTTGATTGATTCACTGCACATTTATCTCTCCTTGCTATTGCATAATGACAAATTGTTCCCCAGATAAAATGATTCTGGAGTTAGGTGAAACAATGAATGGGTTAATAACCACAAAGTTAAAAAGCTAATTCACAAAAGAGTTGAAAGCTGCAGTGTGGAACAGAGTCTGCTCAGGCAGCGCAGACCATACTCAACCACCTCGAAGCCTGCCATCAGGCACAACAGCAACAAATTTCAGCAGGAATGTGCAGGGGAAAGGATTTGTCTGACAAGAGAAAGACTTCCACGTCAGGCGCCAAATACCACTAACTCCCCAAGGCTTAAGCCTACAAAACGCCAAATGATTACTGTGCGTATGTGGAAACTTTTTTCCTAAGGAAACAAAAAGTATTTTAATGAATCATTGGAATCACTGGCTATTTAGAAACAGCTTTTTAAAAAATTTCTACTGGCTATCTTCTTTAAATACAATGATCCTTTGATGTTCAAAAGCATGGTTGGAGCCAATTATAAGAAGGGACCACTAGCCCAAGGTAAATATTTAAAACTTGTAGTGTCCATAAAAGTAGCACATTGCTCTTTGAGCACATTTTTCTTAACTTACTTGGATAACAGATTTTTAAAAATATCTCAGAAACACTTAAAATTTTAGTGCTTAGCCTAAAGGGGGAGGATGGATCGGATTATGGACAGTTGGGTCAAATTAAGGAAGATATGCCACAGACCTTTTATATATTTTATTCCATATACCTGTCTCCTAACATAAGTACACCCAATCAACATATACAGAAACTAATTTACTTGGCCAGGATCGTTTAACCAGTAAGTGGCAGAGATGGGATTAGATGGGATTATTTTCATCTGTCTATAAAGCATGTGCCAAGAAAACAGAGTGTAAAAAAAAATGCCTCTTTACATGATATCTTAACTGAATAAACAAATGGAAAACCAAAGTCAGCAAGGCCACACAGGCTAACTATGATAGCCTAAAGTTATTCATAGAATTAAAAAACTTAGAGATAAAACAATATCAGAGGTATGGATATCAAGTAATACTGTGCTTTCAAAAATATGTGTAATTCAAGAATAAGCTGAATCTAATTCCTAAAAATGTATTGTCTTTTTGGAAAATCAGGTTTGTAATATAATTGTCTACAGTATTTCTGGAATCCAGTTTTGGAAACGTGAGCAGAGCCAATTTGTGAGACACAATCACACCTCAAGATTTAAAAAATATATATTTTTTTCTTAACAGTAGGAGCCTCTGCAAACCAAAAATAATATTATTTAACACAATGAAATAATTTTGAACACGCTTGCTTCTAAACTATTCTGATCACTATCAAAAATTAAACCTTCACCTTCCAAGGATGAAAAATTTTTAGTTTTAATGATGTTCAAAAAAATGTGCCACGGGCTTAGAGGCAATTGAAAGTTTGCATTCCCAAAATGTTTTTAGCAATGATCACATCATGAGGGTATGTCTTCTCTCTCTAACCAACTTCTTTGAATGAAACAACAGTTTCCAATGTCTAAAGGTCTGGCTTGTTTGTATAATCATACCAACAAGTCTATAATAGACTTGGGATATGATTTCATTCTTTTAGAAGTTTATCTATTATTCATTCATTCATCTAATTGTCAATTAATTTCCACTTCATGTCAGGAATTATGTGAAGACTTCGAAACACATGAAGGAAACTCAGGGCCTATCCCTGAAATCAAATTTCTCATACTTAGTGGGAAGAGTATCATAAATGAAATGGCACATAAAGAAAGCCTTGTGATTTATCCTTATGGCTAATTACATTATTTCTCTAAGTAGCCAATATTTTAAAATTTTAAAATAAGAAAACTGAGGAAGTAGCATTAGGTAAATTAACGATTATCTTCTTGTTTCTAAGAAAGCCCAGATGGAAAAGTCACACAATAGAAAGAGAAAAGAAATGGGAAAAGGCATTTGACTGAAACTAGTTCATTGAGTCTCAGAATGTCACAGAAGCTTCTGGCTGCTAGCTTTTCTTCTGAAAATGAGGAATTTTCACTTAATTATCTCAGAGCTCTTGTTCAACTCTATATCCTAATAAGTAACATTCTGGAGCTCTAGACAGATTCACAATTTTGTTTCTTACGATGGCTACCTCTGGTGATATCTTAGGATTCTCGTCAAAAAATACCCTACAGACCATGTAAGATTGATTCATTTCCAGGCATGGATCATCTAGCCCAATTCCTAAGAGTTAGTTATGGTGCTTCCTTTATCTATCTACTTATTAACAAAAAAGGATACACCTTTATAGTTTCCCTACTCTATCCTCCAAGGACAAGGGTTTGGTCATAGTAAAATGATATAATTTTAAGGGGAAGGACACCTGTTGATTTCAGGCCATTCTTTTTCTTGTCTCCTAAAGAAGCAAGAAGCAGACAAGTGAAAAATGATTCAGTTACTCCAGTTCAGACCACATTTGAAAATTACTGGCATAAATCTGGTATCCAGTGAAATATCAGTAAACATGGCACTCATGAGTTGTTCTAGCAGCAGCTGTTTGGATCAAATGGTTCAAGGCACTCTTAGGATCTTCCTAAATGAGTAGTCAAAACAGAAAACCAGCTGCTTAAAGAGGTGTGTTTTGAAAGCTTCAGAGAAGAGCTTTGCTCCTAATTTTCATTTTTTGCTATGTCTCTGCCAAAGTATAAAATTCAGCTATTAGAACGCCTTCATTTCTTGATAGAAAATTATTTTTGGAAGTATTATCTTAAATCATTTCTTATTACTGGATGTATTCATTTTGAAAATCTTTTTTTTTTTTTTTCAGTAAGACAGAAACAGAGCCTCTGTGAATGAGCACCCAGGTTTTAAAATGATAGCCACCTTACTCAGAAATTTGCTTTACGATCTGCCCCAGGCAGTGAAAATTTTCTCAGTGAAAATTCCCTTTGCATAGACAGATACAAGAGAAAAATATATATACTATCCAACAACTGAGCTCACCCCGCCCCCGGTAGCAGCCTGAATAAATGATGCACAGGAGAACACAACTCTCTCCTCCGAACACACGTGTTTCCCACATTATGGGTTATGTCCATGCCATATCCAACTGTGTAAATGTGAGATTTTACTAAGTGTTAGGAAAAGTAGGACTTCCTTGCATTTAGCCAAAATACTCTTCCCTTAAATTTCCAGAGTGTCACCATGTCCTAGCATTTGATTTCTTGGTGAACATAGCCTCTCTATGTGTGATTTTACAGATTGCAACCCTGCCCTTAACATCATTATTGTATTCTCCATTCTGGTTGACTGCCAGAGACAACAATTCAGTTATTTTAACGTGTAATTTTTCCTCTGGCTTCGAATTTTCTGGCTCGAAAGTTGTTGGGAGCATGAAGCTGTAGGGCACTTTAAGCGTCTAAGTCTTTGCAGTCAAGTTAATTTGTGTAGTGTGGAATGATAGGGGCTGTTCTTTCTCAAAGAAGTCCTGTATGAATTCTTATAAATCCACTTAAGTCCTTACATACAGTTGTAAAAAAAAAAAAAAAAAATCCTCTGCCTTAAAGAAGTTGACTTTGAATTGAAACTATTTAGTTTATAATTGCATTCTTTCCCATTAATGAATTTAAACTTATGTTAGCATAGCAATGATATAGGAGGCACTTAAGACTGACTGTTAATACCACTTCCTATACTTTATTTTAGAAGAGTAAATGTTCAATGGCTAAGTGAACATTCTGCCTCATCAACAAAGGATGCAACATGGATAGCATAAGTCATTAGAATAATACTAATGCTTGCAGAAAGCCTTTGGAATGCCTAAACTTAAAAAGTACGCTACCAAGGACTTGGAAAGAATTTCAAACTCCAAGGCCAAAGAATCTACTGCATATTAATCTTCTTTATCAAAAAAGTTGATTGGGGACCTAAATACAAAAATAAACTTATTGTGCAACAGAAAAAAAAAAAAAAAGACTTGAGAGACTATATGGTATGGTGGAAAGATGCTACACTGGGAAGTGGGAGATCAGGGTGGCTCTAATTTTGTCACCTGTCAGCTTTGTAATCTATATCCAGGCATTGCTGTCTGATGAATATATCTTTTTCCATTTATAAAGAAAAGGGCCTAAGTTATGCTTTTCCAGGATTTTCCTCTGACGAACAGAATTTCAGGGCAATTTTATGACTTAACCAAGGGGACAGGGTCCAGAAAAAGAATCTGAGAAAACACTTCACAAAACTTTTAACTGGAGTTCTGCCTTTCAAGGGCACCTAATTCTTTTAAGTGAAAATGTACATGCAGATTCACCCTGCTGTTATTCTTAAAGAGAGACTAGAGTAAATAAACTCTTTCAAAGTGTTAAAACCTCCTATGCACAATTAGAAAACAAGTGATTGCTTTCTGTCTTATTTTTAAACTCAAAGCTTTGCTTTAAGTATCTTCCTAAGGTTAACGTTCTAACTAAGAGGGTAGGGTGATTAAAAGGCTGTCTTCATTTAGGAAGAGAGGTTCGCTGAATATGAAGGAAATCTATGATTTCATATTATTGTCTTCAATTTTTCCTGACACATATTTAAACATTTCTTGTTGGTTCCGACCATCACGGCTGGAATACAAGTGCATTCCTTTCTTCACATCCACACATGTTCTGCAGTGTCATCAGCTTTCAGAGCATGTTGAAAGACTGACTCAAGAGTTCTCTTATGGAAGATGTTAAGGACTGATGTACCAAGGCTACGAAGCGGTGGGCGGCAAACGGAACAAGTTACTCAGCATCCCTCAGTAATTCACAGCTCTAAAGAGCCCACTATAAGATTTACTCACAGCCATGCAATTTCTAGGAATTGATAACAGGGGCTATAAAATTTATTCTTCAGACATATTTACAGATTACATTCACTCATTTTGCCTATGGCTAGAGAACATACTGGAGTGCAGCCTAATGCATGTGGAATTAACAACATTTTTTTATACATTTGTCTATTACCCACCCTACTACACATGCATATGTTTAATAAAAACCTAAACTTAAAATGTCAAGTGTACATACATGTGTACTTTTAAGGGAAAAACTGAGAATTTATGTGTCTGGAGGATAAAGTTCTGTTATTTCAAAAATAATTTTCAAAGTTACATGATCATATTTTAAGAGAGAAAATATGTTTTAAGTACGTCATAATGAACCATATAGTAATTTATATATAACCATACAGATTTGTGGAAAAAATCAGTTATATTCTATAGTAAAAATGTATCACTACCATTGAATACAGAAGTAATACAAAACTATAATGCTCTTTTCTAGCAGTTTATAAATAACTCTCGACCTTTCTTGATTACTCTGTTACTTTTTTTGTTCCTTTTCTTCTTTCTTCCTCCTTGACAAATCAATTTTAAAATGTAGTAGAAGCTGTAGCCCTTATTTCTGTCTCCCAGACAAGATGCTACGAGGGGTCACTTCCCATGTACGGAGAAAACAATCTTCATGGATAATAATGACAAAACCTTATGGAATGCAAAAGCAACCAAAATATGTATTCTCAGATGACAGCATTAGGGCCAAGTCAATATTAGTCCCACTTCACCCACGCACGGCATAGTCTAAAAATGCTGTCAGCTTGATAAGAATTTCCTGATTTACTTTTTTTTTAATAGAAAATGTAGGTCATCAAAATAAACTCCTGACAGTAAAAGAACAGTAGTGACACACTCTCAAGTCTCTTTTTATTTTACTGGCCCGTTATGGTCAAATAGTATGTTACTTGACAAAAAAAGAAATCTTAAGCCAGTTTAGTAAAAGCAACATGAAAATTCCGGAACACACATCTCAACGAAATTCAGTGGTCAATTCAGCCTAACATCTACTTTAAAAATGTCTACAACATTGCAAAACAATTGCAGACATTGATCATCAGACAATTCACCAATGTAGACAAATCAAGTTTAAAAAAAGGAAGAAGAAGAAGAAGAAGAAGAAGAAGAAGAAGAAGAAGAAGAAGAAGAAGAAGAAGAAGAAGAAGAAGAAGAAGAAAGTTTATTCTTCAGCATTTTGATGGTTTTAACAAAAAAATGGAATTTGAGGCCGTTGCAAAAGTTAGGTAAAATATTTGGAGTCATTTCTTATGGAAAAACTTTTAAATTGGTAGTTTGTATTTTTTTCTGATACTAAATTTTATTTTCTAGTTCAAAAAAGGAATTAAAATACTAACCCCCCCCACATAGATTCTTATGTCAATAAAATTAATTTCACAACTCTAAAAAATGAAACCTTATTTGAAACTTCTGTTAGTTTGTTACTTTTTTAAGGGACAGGAAAGTATATTTCTGAATATTTAGTAAAGTTTGAAACTGTTGCTTATCCACATTCCTACTGATAATTGAAGGTCCTCTGGTCTCAGAAATGAAGGAAAGGGTGCCTGATCCAGGACTGAGTATTTATAAAATGCAAGCACTGGCGTCACTTTGCTCCATTTGCCTGTCTTGAACCTTCATGGTTTTCTACATTGCTGATATTTTTTTACAATTAAAGACAAAGGAAAAGCACCAGCATAATCAAAATATTTTCATCTGTCACCTTTGACCACAAATTCCAAAATGCTTTCCGATTCCCCTCCACAAAAGCTATTTTTGCTTTGAAATAATGAATATTTAAAATAAAAAATGATAAGAAATAAGGCTAATTTCACTTTTGCTTTATTGCCAGGTAAGCTGGTACTATTTCACAGATGAACCTGGGGCATACACCCTTCCAGAATCAGCTGAATTTCACAGTCCCTGCATTCTAAACAGAAAGTTTTGATTCCTTCCAAAGAGTAGCAAAGAGAGAGAGGAAATACAGCTATCAAAGGCCAATTTAATTAAAAGATCTAACCCTTACAGCCACAATAAAACATATGGTTACTGAGAAAGTAAAAAGAAATGCTAGGATAGTAATTTGCAAACATATCTAGTTGTATGTGTTTTTTGAACTTTGCCAAATGAACCCACCCTAATTCCTATAATCCGAGGAAGTCCCTATTTTGTACAGCCCCTTGCCACATATATGTTTCTTTAATGTGCTAGCTAGAGCTAAACCTTGGCACACCCTGTGCTGTGTCCAGAGAGTAATGTCCAAAGGCACCTAGAGCCAAATTCCCCAGAACTCTATTCTCCCTCCAAAATAACTATGCATCTTCCCAGACCCTTTTTATGGGCATTTTCAGTTACTCTCAACACCACTGAGACCCGAACATCCAGAGATCCAGAGTTACTTCTTGGCTGGGGGACTCGCTGTCAATAGACTGAACACTTACTACAACAAGCTCTGTGCTTGGCTGAGATTAGAAAATGAATGAAGAACATCCGAGTCCATCTCTGTCCCCTAAGCCACCGTCATAGGGAGAAAGACTCCATGGAGAAGTTGAAGTAAGTCGAAACAGACGTTACAGTAGAACAGTTGTTTCACGGTAAGTCTCAGATCCTTGACGAGCTTACTGCGCAGGTGGCCTCCCTCCAGTACAGCAAGGGCAGGTAGCCTCCCTTCAGTACAGCACCTCCACGGCACACTCTTAATCAAGAAAACCCCCGAAACATCGCACCTTTGCATGCTAAACAAAATAGTATGCTTAAAGGAAGTTTACTTACATAGTCCTAAGACGGCTGCCGTGGTGAGCTTCAGAGAACTGACCCCTAAGAGCCAGGGTGGCTGTGAGGGGCAGCCGCTGAGCTCCAGCGACAAACAGCTCAGTGAAGCCCCCAGCCCCGTAACGCTTCCCCACCAGTCCAGCCCGCTGTCCTTCCCTGCTCAAAGCCTCTCCTCCGCCCCTCTCTTCACTTGGCTTTTTGCTCACGGTGCTCCCGCAGGTCCCGGAGCATCCTCGGCGCAACCCGTCTCGGTAGCCCCAGACCGATACTCTCGGTGCCCCTCGCCTCCGCCCCCGGCCGGCTGCCCAGTCGGTGACTCACCTGCTGGCCAGGTTGGGGCGCCGGATGGTAGTAGGCTGTGGGGCAGGTTGCAGCTGCCACTGGGTTGGGCAGATACTGGGAAGCTCCATACGGCTGGGGGTGATACATCACCTCCGCACAACTCATGGCAGCCGGGGCAGCGGCGGCCCCCGAGCTGCCGCCGCGTCTCTACGCGCTGGCGAGAGGGGCCCCGCCGCCGCCGCCGCTCTCGCTGCTCCAGATGCTACTGCGGCGAAGGCGGGTCCTCGGCGGCCTCGGGCTCCGCGCAGGGCGCGGGCTCGGGAGGGGGTGGCAATCAGCGGGGGCCCATGCGCGGGCACCGTCATCTTCAGCCCCTCCGCGTGCCCCCTCGCAGTGCTTATGTGGCGACTCAAGGACGCAGCCGCCTGCGGCACGGCTGGGGCATGACAGCGCGGGGCTCCGACGCCGGCTGCGGCGCCCACCCCCGCACCAGTCTCAGCCGCAGCCCGGGCCCCGGCCGCGCGGCAGCGCAGAGCCCGGGCGCTGGTTTGCATATACACAATGCACGCCCGGGGCTCGGCCTATCACCGGGCTCCGGGCTGGGCGAGGACAGGCGGTGGGGGCACGGGGAGGGGGGCGCCGGGGAGAAGCGGAGCACTTCGCCTCCCCGAGGCTGGGACGCGGAGCCCTTGCAAAGTTCCACCAACTCAGTCCGCGGCGGGCGGGTCACCCAGCAGGGGGACCCCGGGGAGGGCCCGCTGCGGATTGGAGCAAAGTTTGCAGCCCTCTCCGCCTCCCAACATGGGATGGTAGTGGGAGGGGAATGGTATGCAAAAGCTCCGCGCCCTCAAAGCTCAGCTGGTTCCCACCCTTTCTCTGTCACCTGGACGCCTGAGCCAGGGTTTCCCAACCCCGAGAAGCTTTTATGGGGAGCACCAGCCCAGAGGCTAGGGACAAACGAAGGCCAAGTATACAAAGAGGTAAAACAGAGCGGGCGCAAAGTACATGGGAATTAGCCCCCCCTTGAAAAATATCATTAGTGAAATTTAACATTCCAAGTGCACACACACCAAGAATGCAACACAACTTCCTACAAGCAGTATCCACTTTACCATGCGACGTTCTTGTGAAACAGCCACCTTTTTTGGCTTTTGCAGCCTGGTTTCTATAGAGCAATAGAAAATAATTGATCGAACCCATTCAACTACTATTTAAAAATTCACCTATTTGCAAGCAGCTTATAACCTTCTCCAAAATGAAAAAAAAAATTGTATAAGAATATAAGTGCATTCCAATATCACCAGTAAAAATGAATTATACTCACTTTATAAATGTGCAGACCCTAGCTTTGACCTTTAACAAATATATCTCTCCTCACATATCTCATATATAGGTATTCTCTTTTATGACTCAAAGCAATCTCTTATTTTCAGTCTGTCCTTTCTCAGAGAAAATGTCACTGTTTATGTCAAATGTACTGATGTTAGGAACGGAATTGGGTCTCCCACACACACGTAAACTCTTTTGCTGAAGCCCTAACCCCCAAAGTGATTGTATTCAGAAATAGAACATTTAAGGAGGTAATGAAGGTTAAATGAGTCATGATGGTAAGGTCCTAATCTGAAAGAACTGAACTGCAGTGACACAGAGCAAAGGGCATCTAACCAGCAAGGGAGAAGGCAGCTGTCCACAAGCCAGTAAGAGCAGTCTCTCCTAAAATTAACACTGACCACACCTAGAGCTGCGAAAGAGTAAATTTGGTTGTTAAGCCACCTCGTCTGTGGTATTTTGGTTTGGCAGCCAATACAGATAATTGCTAATACTTACAGAACTGTGCATGTGTGTATGCATAATTACACACACACACACACACCTGCATACATACTCAACACACATTCAATCACACAAACTATAATAACTGGACAAGAACTGAATATTAAAAATATATTTATTAAGAACTTGCACATTTTGGACTTTAAATTGTATTCTTTGTAGTGAGAAAATGTTCCTGTCAATAAAATCTAGAACAATTCACTTTAAATGATTTTCATTGCTTTCCTCCACATAGACAGCCCTTAGATCCCTTTCCTATTTTCTAGACTCATCTATTCAGCTTCTTTCTAAATAGTTCCAAATGATCCCAACTTTACATTTCTACTAACTCTTTACCCCTACCCCTTTCTACTCTTCATCTCCTTATCCCTGTTGCTATAATCCTAAATTTACTCAGCATCTCTTAGACTCCTGCAACAAGCCCCTAGCTGATTTCCAGGCCCCTTGTTGAACCCTCTTCACAATTTATATTCTTTAATGATTCAATCACTTTGAATTCAATTAAAACAAATTCACAGTATCCACATGTTGGCAATTGTAAATTGAGCTGTGATAAACATTCTGTACACAATTGTATTATGAAACCGTAGATGATCTAACTCAGGCCCACATAGGAGAAAAACTTAATTCTATTCAAGCTGAGGGGAGGGAGGGCCGCGAGGAGAGGGGAGATTGGTTTGCTCCACTTAAAGGGCACAGGTAGGAGTGTATGGTACACCATTTGGGTGTAGGATACACTACAAGAGGGATTCTACCTAATGAATTAAAACTTTGTGACCCGGTGGTTTGTATCATCACACTAACCTGAATTAAAAAAAAAAAAATTCACAGCAGCTCCCAACGGTCCACAGTCCCAATTCCATAACTTTAAAATTCTGTGCATGTCACCATCTCCTGCAACTGCTCAGCAGCTATCTGAGTTAATATCGCCCATTCTAGGAAGTAGCCATAGTGTCTCCTACCAACACGTCCTTTTGCAAGTGCACAGAACATCAGCACCAACACATCCCCCCATGTTCTTCACTTGCTAACTTCTCCTAGTTCTTCTCATATGTGCCGTGTGAAACATCCAGCGAAGACCGGCTTTGATGCTTCTGTTCTTGCAACCCCACAGCTCCATAAGTATTACTGTTGTCGTACTAATCATCAACTACTTGGTTTGAAATGGCTTATTTGCTTATCTCCCCAATATGACCAACGCTGCTTGAGAACAGAGACTGTTACTTTTATCTCTGACTTTCAGTTGTATTATGCCTGGCTAAATAAACATTCACAGAATAAGCAAAGTAGAGTAAGGGGAGAGAAAACTATTTGAAGAGCTTACAAACTCACAAGATTGAAATTAGTGAAGGTTAGAACATAGAACCTGAATCAACTCTGTTTCAGGTCTTATATGTTAGAATGAGAAGATCCTTGTGATCTTACAAAAAAAAAAAAAGGACCTAGAGTATAAAGTAACCGAGTGAGGCCATAAGCTAGTTTTCGAGGACAGTCCTTCCTCAGCATCAGACCTCCTATTCAAACACTTAATACCTCCAGCTTTTTTCCCAAATAATATATCTGTAGTTCATTATTTTTATACAATTATGAGTTCAATATCTGTCTCCACTACTAGACTGATTGCAGAGTTATTTATCTCATTCACCCTCATATCTAACATTTAGATGATGTTTGGCATATATTTTTAAACTGAGAGAATAAAGTCAGAACTAGGTTTCACATGTCCATACCCTCAATACCACAATTTCCATGTGCCTCACGTGGCTTGTAGTGTATTGTCAATATTTATTATGTGACAAACATGTGGTTTTTGGATACTAATGAGTCATAGGCATAAAAAGCTGAAGGTGTTTAGCAAAATATTCCTACAATGCACATTTTGTCTTGATACCTTCTTTTATTTCTATATCATATTGATAGAAAAAGAATGATAGAATAAAGATAAATAAATACTGGCCAGTATTAGAATTTAGAAGAATGGAGAGAACAGAGAAAAATGATAACTGGTCAAAGGCCACAGTCTTAGTGGGAACACCAAATAAAATGAGGATAATTCCTATGTAGGAGTTCTAGAAGGAAAGTAAATGTATCTGAATTCCCTTAGGTAGATAGTTAGGATTTTAGAATGAAAAAAAAAAAAATAAGAAGGATCATTAGTTTAAAATATCTTCTTTCCACTCTGGGAGCGAGACTGTCTCTAAAAACGACTGGGCCTTGTGGTGGGCACCTGTAGTCCCAGCTACTCTGGAGGCTAAGGCAAGAGGATCACTTGAGCCCAAGAGTTTGAGGTTGCTGTGAGCTGTGATGCCACAACACTCTACACAGGGTGACAGAGTGATACTCTGTCATAAATAAATAAATAAAATACCTTCTTTCACAAATAAGCAAATATATGCTCTGATTAAAATCCCCTAGAAAACTGGTGGCAGAACTAAATCCGAAGTTCCATGTCTCTTAATTCTTGGCTCAGTTCTCTTCCCTTCACCCTAAAATAAGGACACATAAGCAAACACATATTTATATTGGCATGCATATATGGATAATGTGTGCATGCCAATATACATATTTATTCATGCACATACATACCTATATACATGCAAGAAGTTTTTGATCAGCTCATCCTTCAGCTAACTTGGAGCTACAGAAAAAGCCACAGCGGAGCGGATGCCGGCCAATTGCATTTAACAAGAGGAACTCACTTAGATCAGAGAATGTGATCTGCTGCTGGCGTCTTCGCTGTCATCTCTACTACATACAGGTGTCTACTTGGAAAATAGAGCAATGGAATGCGACTTCAGCTTACCCTTTTGTCTTTTCTCCTTCTTTCACACTATTGTAGCTTTTTTCTGGTTCATTTCTGATGTGGATCCTGTTACTAAATGACATTAAATTCTCCCAACTTTTCAGGATCACAGGATTACAGTTATTATACTTTTACCCCCCACACCCGATTTCCCAAAATATTCCTAAGTTTTCCATCTGGAATTTAGTAAGGTGAACCCTCCAAACAGGTTTTGTTTGGAGGAGTACCTTAAAGTGGATTTTCCCAATAGTTTTAGAATAAGATAAGGAAACAAAGGGAGAGCTTAGTTTTTTGGTGATGACAGTCAGGTCTGACTTTAACGTTGAGTCCCGGTTTAAGAGAACATCTTCCCTGTAATGCACGTATAGGGACATCTGAATTTACATGTGCAAATCATGGCAGCCACCTTATAGCTCGGCAGAAATAACCTGTTTCTGTGATCTAAGTGAATTCCTCTTGTTAAATGCAATTGGCTGGCATCCGCTCTACCATGGCTTTTTCTGTAGCTCCAAGCCAGGCCTTTAGCTTAGCTGAGCCCACTAATAAAGCAGCCTGCTCCAGAAATCACTGCTCTGACTAAATGGGCCTGTGCCCCCTGTGCAGGAAATTCTTTTCTTTTCTTTTAAGATTTTTTCTTCAGGTCTTGACTACAGAAATATGGTTGTTATAGGTAGAGTAATAGCCCCCCCCCCCCACATGGCCACATTCTAATCCCTGGAACCTATGAATATGTTATTTTTCATAGAAAAGAAGAAAGATTAAGACTACCGAGGGAATTAAGGCTGCTAGTAAAAATTAGTGTATTTTGAGATAGGAAGATTGTCTTGATTATCTGTGGTAAGGGGAATATGGCAACAAGAGTCTTCATAATGAGGGAGACAAGAAACAGAAGAGTTAATATCATACTGATGCAAAACAAAAATGAAACACAGGCTATTTCTGACTTTGAAGATGCAAAGGAGTCAAAAAAATGTAGGCTACCTCTAGAAGCTGAAAAAAGCAAGAAAATGGACTCTTCAGAAGGAATGCAGCCCTGCTGTCACCAGGGAGACCCGTTGTGGACTTCTGACCTCCAGAGCCATAAAATAAATTTGCATTGTTTTAAGCCACTAAGTTTGTGATAATTGGGTATAGCAGCAACAGTGAAAAACTAATTTAATGCTTTAATGGGGCAGAGGATGCTAGAAGAGAAGGCTTTGGCTGAGCAAGTCCCCTTTGCCCTGCAGTTTCCTCTGAGGAGAGGCACAACATAAATAGGGCCAATGAAGGGCCTCTAAAGCTTAGAACCACGAAGGGACTCTGGTTGCCTGGATGGAAGAGTGGTTCAATGGTGCCAGTGGGATAGACGCAGAGCTTACAGTACAGTACAGCAGGAAAGCTTTTTACTCTGTTGTTCTTCACAGCCAATTGCATTAGAGGGTCCCTCCGCAGTGTGCAGCACTTTGCATGTTTCTCTAACCTGCTTACCCACGTTTTCTTCTCCACCACTCTCAATCTCTCAAATTGTCTTTTCTCCACATTCTCCCTTTCCCTTCTCTAGTCACCCCCATCACTCCCCACACATGTATTAAGGTCATCAGTAGTAGATATGCTGCCAAGTGGGAAGTTCATTACTGAAACCTGGTCTAAACTGATGAGGTTTACTCCTCCATGTAAAATACTTTGAGGAGGTTCACCTCGCTAAATTCCAGCTTGAATGTTTTGAAATATTCTGAAAAATCTGGTAGGTGGGGCCCAAAAGTATAGTGAATGAATCCTGCATTAAAAGTCTCCTTTGTTTTGACATCCTTCCTCCCATCTTAGACTGTTTTTTTTGGGGGGGGGTGCTAGGTTTGAACCCACCACCTCTGGTATATGGGGTATATGAGGCCAGCACCCTACTCCTTTCAGCCACAGGCACCACCCCTGTCTTAGTCTGTTTCTATACACTCCGGTCATTCTTTCTCAGTTTCCTTTGCTAACACCTCCCCCACCTAAACTTTAATCATGGAATTTCTTAGTGCTTGATCCTGGGTCCTTTTCTCATCCTTAGACAGTGCTTCTTGCAGAGATTTTACCTGTACTTTGATTGCAGGTGACAGTTTTCTTCCTGATGGTTTTACAACAGCCAATAAAGTTGCCCTTTCTTGTGTTAATTCCTCTCATAATATTGTTAGGTTTGAATCCATGGTGCTAGTTACAAGTTGAAAATCTTGTCTAAAGACTCTAAGATTGGGATTGCTTCTATTACAATTGATAATAAGGCTCCTTTTAATCTTCATAGTTGGTTTTATTTAATGTAAAGTGGGACTTTAAATATTTTACCTTATTCAACAGGGGCACATGGCAAATGATAGCCAGCACCAGAGTCACAATTCCTCACTCAGAGGGAGCCCAGCCAGAGTTTGCCACCATCTTCCCTTAATACCTCTATTTGCCACTACTATACATTCCTGAAATGGTAAGCATATCTTTCTGTCGAGTGGGTTTTTTTCTTTCATAATTTCACAATAAAAATTTTTCAAAATCATTTTTCATAATTTTACCTGGCGTTATAGTATTTCTTAGCCCACAGGCATAATACATATCCCTAATAAAATGTTTGTGTATATAGAAGTGTTATGCTCAGAGGCACTCTACTACATTTATACATATATAAAATATATCATGCATGTGTGTAATTATATCCATAGTAAATTATATTCTAGTATACGTTATAGGTATTTAATAATAGAGGAATCTTAATATGGTAATAGTGAGGTGAGATGAAAAGATATCAATATACTACTTAGCCTGTGTTAAAAAATCAGCAAAGGGAGATGATAGATGAGTTAATTAGCTTAATGTCGTCATTCTACGGTATATGCAGGTATCATAAAATCACATTGTACTTTGTAAGTACACTGTTATTTGTCAATTAAAAATTAAAACATAAAATGTAAAAACATTTCATTTTAGTCTAACAAATGTTCATCCATCATCATTTAACCATGTGCTATTAACAACTTAATTATTTTTAAAAAATCAGCAAAGGGAATACAATAGGGACATCTGTCTTCCTGGAAGATAATGGCAGACCATTAGTTCAATGTGTACCTTGAGTTTGTTGTTTGTTCCTTTGCTAGTTTTCCTGTGGGAATGACAGATTTGGGCTAACGTAACTGCACTCGCTCTGCCAGCCTCTGCCAAGGGGAACACATTCACATGACGTTTGCACTGTGTATGAGGAAAGTTCTGTCCATGGAATGGAACAAAGCTGAAACCATTGATCTGGGCATCATTGCACTGTGTGCTAACCTGCCAGACAGAAAGCAATTGGACTAAAAATCACAGTAGCCAGAAGGATCTGGTTTGCATCTATATTTCACTTTAATACATTAGCTTTATACTTTGATTGAAATATTCCAGAATAAGAGATTAAAATACAAATAAATTTTAGAATAAATGAAGTGAAAGGCCCGTGTTGCTATCATTCAGAAGAGATAAAGCATGGCTTGGAGCCTGTAGCACAGTTGTCGTTACAGCGCCAGCCACATATACCAAGGGTGGCAGGTTCAAACCTGGCCGGGGCCAAACAACAATGATAACTGCAACAAAAAAATAGCCAGGCATTGTGGCAGGCGCCTGTAATCCCAGCTACTTGGGAGGCTGAGGCAAGAGAATTGCTTAAGCCTGAGAGTTGGAGGTTTCTGTGAGCTGTGACACCATGGCACTCTACCCGAGGTGACATAGTGAGACTGTCAAAAAATGAAGAGAGAAAGCAGGGAGATAAAGCTACCTTCCACTGATTCCCAGCAGGAACAAAGTGGGAGATGGGCTGTGCTCACACTTCGCATAGAGGTGTCAACTGAGAGCATGGACAGAAAATCACAATTCTTATAAGAAATTGATGTTTAATAAGCACAAAAAGTCTTAATAAACATCAAAAGTCTTTGCATTTGGGCTACTTTGAAAGCCAATATCTTATGAAAAAAATTACTCCTTTATTGTTGCTATTTCTAGATTTTTATGTTTTTTATTGGATCCAAAAATGAGGCATGCTTGGATCCTCAAATCCTAAAAGTAACTTAGTTGCATCCCTTCTGGCCACTTCATTCTCATGATATAATAAGTCACTGGAGAGGCGGTCTTAATATTATTGTCCCTGTGGATTTACATTCTTAGAATATATTCAAAATCCTATCTATTTCCAAGACCCAATATAAGTAGCACTTCCCTTAGGAAGTATAGTTTAACATTTAAAAATAGACATACTTAACATTATTATAATTAATATTGCCTGCACCTTATGTTTGCTGACTTGATTGTGTCCAATTATTAACACTGCTCTGTATTTGGCCCTGATTACCTCAATTATCATAATTGTCTCCTTAAGAAAAGATACATTCCATGAAGGAAACACAGAGTTAGATACTTCTTGGGTGACTCACACAGCACAAAATGTAGGTGCAGAATGTAAACCTGCTGAACTTAATTTGGATTTAACAACTCCTTCTGTCATCTGTGAATGGTGTGGAATTGTTAAACTATAAATGCTCTAGCCTTGGTCTCTTTAAATGTCAAATAAGACAGACGCAGATACTAAGGGTTTTTTATATTAATTTTACATAGAAAATATACCTTTTTTTAATCTTAAATTTATTTCTTTGTTGAGTATATTTTATGTGTCTAAATAGATGTTTCTTATTTATCATCTGAAGAATAATATAAAATTGTTGGATGTGATGGGTAATACTTTTGAAAATTTGTTTTGTTTTCTAAGGATTTTAACTACAACAGTTTCTATAGTTTAGTGTAATTGTAGTATAACTGAAAAATGTAAAATCCATTGAGATTTCCAAAGATATATATAATCTAAAGTAACTATAAATGATGGAAGCTCTCCTTTCATGTGTTACTATGCTGAGGGCTTATAAAATCAAGTTCATTCAGGTAGTAGAGCAAAGGCAGTCTTTCTGAAATGGTCTAATCATAACAAAAACTTGATCAGGCAAGAGAATAAAGTAACAGTAATAATAGTGAAAATAATACTAGTTAACCTCTAGAGTGCTTGCAATATTCTAGGCAGGTCTTAAGTGCTTTACACACATTAACAGCTACTTTTAGCAAGAACAATAATTGTCATTATACAGATTAGGAAATCAAAGCACCCAGTGATTAAATGATTTGCTAAATAGTATCCACCAACGCAATCTTTTCCCACAGTCCAGCTCTTAACCCATGTGCATATTATGTCTCAAAAGTGAGGGGGGTTTAGAGAAAGTCGATGTGTGATTTTGGCAGTTCTAGACCATTTTATCCATTCTCGTATAAGAAGCCACAGTTTCTTGCCTACAATTTCTTTATAGTAGCTGATTAGACAATGTCATCTCCAATGTCTAAGAATATGCTCTGTACTCTTGATGGCAAGGTCTTCACTGGAGGGATAGAACCATGGGTGATAATCAGGGGCAACAAAAGCAAACAACCAACTACAATAAAAAAATACCTCTACTGCCTTAATACTTGCTTAGTTTCCTTACTTGTAGCATCTAAATATCAATTTTGTTCTTTCTTAACAGTGAATAACTGAAATAATGGCATGCCTGCTGCCAATTTTGTGATATTAAATCTCATAAATTCCCAAAGACTGAACTGCTTGTTTATATTTTCTCAGGAAGCACATCATGTTCTGTAAGGATAATAACAAATATATATTTTTTAAAACCCAAAAAGTAATTTCAGAGCATTTGATAATCAGGTCATGGCATCATCAACTTCAGATACGCTGAGAGTATGAAGCACTTGATGTGAGCAGATGGTAGAGATAAAGAAATGTGGGAGCTATTCTTGCACAGTGTGAGATGTGATATTGAATATTAATTGTTACATCAAGCTCAGGAAATGTGCAAAAAGGAGTTATTAACTAGAGCATTGCTACTTGAAATATGGTCTGTGGCCCAGCAGGACTGTTATCATCTGGGTTAGACCTGGACAATCTTAGGCCCCACCCAAACCTGTTCAGTCTAGATCTGCATTTTGATAAGATCCTCCAGTTCATTCCTCCACACATTAAAATCTGATATTCACTGAACTAGAGAGTCTTTCTGCACCAAGTATCAAAAGGTACCATCACATCCCTTACATTACTTTCTTGTCCAATTTTGAGAGCAGAGCCACCCAGTGAAAATAGACTAATGGGGATACGTTACACTTATGGTAATTTAAATATTATGAGCCCCTTTCCCGGAACTTACCTCATGTAATAACCTCATTTCCTCATTCTCCCTCTGAGAAATCAGATATGTACATGTTTTTCATGATAAACTGTTGCCGAGAGAGACATTATCACAGGTCCGAAGACGTTGTGGTAATAATTTGGACCTTGATCTTCTAATCCCAAACTCAGTATTTTTTATAGTCGTAAGTAGATCATCTGTGGTTGTCAGAACCTTTTCAAGCTGTGCGGTGGAAACCCTAAAGAGTTGATGGTCTATTTTTCTAAGATACACTTCACTCCCATGACAGCATCCAGTTTTCTGAGAGCAGAAAAGGAGATTTTAGTTAGACACAAATAAAGTCAGCCACTTTGAGCTTTTCTCGACTTTTCTGGGTAAACTTGACGATGTGAGGTTAAACTAGCCATTTCAGGTTTCTTCCTTCTCCTCACGACTGAAATGACACCAGCCTGTCTGGTGGAGTTGAGAAGCTGTGGTGGCCTCTGGTTCCTCTCCTTGACATCCCAAGTAGCCATCTCCACATTTTTCCTGTACTGTGGTGACATCCCAGGGAGGCTGCTGTCTTCCAGTACACCAAACAGAGGGCAGAGTCACACGCACTCCGTCTGTTTGAGTTCCACTCCTGACTGACCTCTATTGCAACTTTTCCTTTTGCAAAACCCAACTCTAAAGGTGCCGGTCAGAGAGGAGTGGACAGGACAGCAGTATCCCCTCCCGTAAGCCTTCACCAATGTCAAAATCTCCAATTTCCTGTCTAACTCTTCCCTATTTCTTCGAGTCTAGAGAGTTCTTATCTCTTTAAAGACAAGAAAAACTTGATCTTCGAGTATTCTTGTGTGACTATTTCTTTAAATCTTAAATGAATTTGATTTTTTTCCTGCAGTTTCCACAGTTGCCACTCCACCTGGAGGCAACACCTGCCTAAAGTCTGATGGCCTAAATGGAGGAGAGGTGACAGGGTAAAATGGAATGAGGTAGACGCCCATATAACAAACAGCATTTAATGTTTTAACATATTGTTCTTCCTGGCGTCCTGTACTTCTCGTGAGTTACTAAAAGTCTAAAGCTGTTGGAGTCTCTAGAGCAGCGGTTCTCAACCTGTGGGTCATGACCCACAGGAACTGTATTAAAGGGCCGTGACATTTAATACAGTGAGAACCACTGCTCTAGAGTTTAAATAGTGGGAAATTGGGCTCACTTTAATCCGTTTCTCTGACAATATCTGAGGTCTTGAATTTAGTTCTTAAATGTCCTTAACAACCTAATGGATGCTCACAAGGAAAGAAGCAAAATGGTAGATGTCTGGGAATGATTTTACGTGAGACCTGATTACGTGAATTATGATAATTTAGCCTAAAAAATAGAGACTAGGGGGAAATAAATATTTTAACACATATCATATCATGTGGAAATGCAAATACAATTTTCTTATTGTTATTGCTTGCTCCAAGACCAGAAGGAAAAACAGCAGATAGGGTTTAAGAAATTAAACTTTAGTTCAAAGTAAGTATGGCAGAGATAACACTGTACTTTACTACTGACTAGAGCAACATTATACAAGAACTCCAATTCTTGAGAGATGATTCGCCTGTTTTGTGTTATTTTTTATGAAATAACAACCAAGTGTATTTGCCATGGGTCCTAAACAGTGTAGTGAGAAAATAAGAGTGAGAGGAAAGTTATTAGAGTTAGTTGAAGTTAGGAAGGATCAAAGATCTTATCACTAAGCATGAAAGGCGTACACGTGTGGCTGATGTCACCACTATGTTCCGGATGTCTAAATCGTTGTACAATTTTGAAAACTAAAGAGGCTATTAAAAGCAGGTGATGTGTCAAAAGGGGTTACAAAGCTGGCCTCTCGGACATCAAAAAATATGGAAGAAATGGTAAAGCTCTTCTTAGTTTGTATTAATGAAAAACAGCGGGCCAGTGGTGTGATTTCTGAGGCCATAATTTGCGAGAAAGCCAAGGTCCTCCACGATGATTTAGTGAAGGGCATGCCTGGTAGGAGCGCTCAAAAGGAGGAGCTTAACATCCGGAGGGAGTGGTTTGAGAACTTGAAGAAAAGCACTGGGATCCGTAGGGTTGTTCTGCTTGGAGAGGCTGCCAGTTCTACGTTGGAAGCAGCAGAACAGTTTGTAAAGGAGTTTAAGGAGTTTGTGAACAGTGAGGGGTATGTTTTGAACTAAGTGTTCAATTCTGATGAAAAAAACAGTTCTTTGTATTTTTAGGTTTTATATTTTTAATTTTATTAATTTACTTTGTATTCAAACATTATGATTTGTTAATGTCTTACCCTAAAATCCATTGTATCTACTGTCAAAATTATTTTGAAAATTCAAGTTTGTGGAATGGATTAATTCAGTTCATGTTATTTTATTTTGTTTATTTTTATTTTTTTGAGACAGAGTCTCACTATTTCACCCTCGGTAGAGTGCTGTGAGCCACAGCTCAGACACTTGGGCGTAAGCAATTTTCTTGCCTCAGCCTTCCGGATAGCTGGGACTACGAGTGCCCAACACAACGTCCAGCTATTTTTTGGTTACAATTCTCATTGTTGTTTAGCAGGCCCTGGCTGGTCTTGAATCCACCAGCTTCGGTGAATGTGGCCAGCGCCCTTCTCACTGAGCTATGGATGTGAGCTAGTTCCTGTTATTTTAAAGGGAAAAAATTGTCTTGGAATTCAAATGTTTGGGAACTCAAATGAGATTCAGGAATGGATTGAGTTCAGATTCCAAGGAATTACTGTAAATGTATTCATATATTTATTTTATACATAGATGTGCATATATATGTATATATGTACATAGATATTACATACCATCTACCGGTTATTCTAGTATGCAAAAAGAAAAGTTGGCAACATCAATGTAAGCTCTCAACATTGCCTGCCAGTTTTAATTAGGCAATTCTATGTGTACATCTGATCCTAGCAGTTTTAGAGTTTATTAAATAAACTAATAGAATATTAATACTCCTGCATCCTACTGTACAGTGCAATTCCTTTAACATCTAGCCATCATTATTTTTTTTCTGTATACCTGACAGCATGTGTATGTGTATACATATACACACACTTTTTGTTTATATAAAGTGTTATACTTCTAATAATTCACCTAATGATTGTCCAGAATTGTAAAGAATCTAATATTTTGTACTACTTGCAAGCTAAGGTTGCTATAGATTCCTGAATGCTATCAGAAGGCAAAAGACTCCTGGATCAGACACTAATTACAGTTTATTCAATATACCAATAACAGTAGCCAAAATATCAGCATTTGCACTGGTCATGTGAGTCCCAGTTTCTATAAGGGGATAGGATGAAAGCCAGGTGGCATCAGCACATGCAAAGGGTTGCATGATAGGGGAGAAATTTTGAATTTAGGAAATGTGAAAGACTCACATTTAAAATTTTTAAAAATATTTAAAAATTTGACGGGCTGCAAGTAAGTCAGCCCCAACATTGTCCCAGAGGAAGACGTGGTATACAAGTTTGGATAATTAAGTTCACAAGGTCATTCCAGAAAAAGAGCTACATATCTCATTGCTGAATCTGTCAGTACAGTCACCTTTGAGGTACTCCTTGGGGAAGCTGTGCACCAATACCAGCACCG
The DNA here is from genome assembly GCA_963574655.1 of Perodicticus potto. Taxonomy (NCBI): domain Eukaryota; kingdom Metazoa; phylum Chordata; class Mammalia; order Primates; family Lorisidae; genus Perodicticus; species Perodicticus potto. Next base: position 9,209 of record CAUYRH010128001.1, on the reverse strand, counting down.
AGTCTAGGCTTCAAACCAATTTTGGAACTCTTTTTCTGGAAAGGCCATCAGACCTGTTGTTGTATGAGGCCTGAAAACTAAATTTGTGAACTCATCCTAGAAAAGGGTTTTGTGGGTGGACTGGGCATTGGTGATGGTGCATAACTTTCTAAGGGAGTACTTTGAAGGCAGCCACAGTGATATTCAGCAGTGAGGTCTATAGCACTTTTTCTAGGATGAGTTAGTGAACTTAATTGTCTAACCTCACATATGTGTGTGCAAGTACACATTATATACACATACATATATATAACTGGATAGTATACAAACCTGTTTCTTCCTCCAGAGGAGACACACTCCAGAACTCTAAGGTATTCTCTATGCAAACCCGAAACTTACCTGAAAAGACAGAACAAAAGGCTGTCAATGTTTCTGCTCACAAGATATGCAGAAATGCAAGACATCCATAGAAAATTGTCTTGCAGTAATGACGCCTACTAGATTTCAAGTTACCATGAAGCACATCTCATCTCCTTAACCATCATACCTTCAATTCCTTCCACAATGCCTAGTACACAGTAAAATGAGCTAAGACCTATTGAGGTTTGATCGAATGCAATGACTTTTCAAACAGTATATGTGTTGACTCAAGTTTTACAAGATAATAACAAATATTACCTGCATTTTGTACCCAAGGAAACTAAAGCCAAAAGAATTTGGAAATTTTTCCAAGACCATACATCTAGCAAGTGTTGGAATGTAAGCACATATTTCTCCGAAAAGCGAATTGTATGAAGAGGTGGAAGAACAGTCATGAAGCAGAAAAGCAGCATTCATGACTATGCACGTCAAGCTGTTTACCAAGCTGCAATTATGAGGTTGAACACTGTGCAGTTCTACCCTCAGATTTCACATACTGGAAACAGACTAAAATCAGAGACTAATGCTTATTGTTAGGCTATTTGTTGATTTCTCTAACCACGATCTGCTCAAGGCATCTACAAGGACGTCTGTGCTGTAACAGGTCTAATTGAGGGTTTACTGTTCAGATTTAATTTGCCTGACTTGGCCAGCCTTCATGGTAAAAGATTAATTCTATCAGAAAAATATGAGACTTTATTTCATACTTATTGTTCTTAGCAGTATATGCACTGGCAGAACATTAAAAACAAGTAGAATTGCTCTGTTTTATTAGCTGTGGAATAAATGCACAGTGGAAAATCTAGCTCATGACTGAAACAGAAAGAAGTCATTTCCGTGCCATGTAGCCGTCCCTGGGTAAGGGCCGGACTGTAGCTGCACAGAGTGCACACTGCCCTGTGCCTTGAGTTTTGCTTTTTCAAACCTATAACCTGTTTATCTCTAAGTTCTCTCTTTGTGCAATGATCTTTTTTAATCCAGATAGTAAAGATAAGTGACACACACTTGGGTAGAAGACAACTGCAATACGTATCTTATTGCACATCAACAGGAAATACGATGTCAGACAATTAAGTTCGCAGACTCATCCTAGAAAAAGTGCTGCATACCTCATTGCTGAATACTGCTACAGTCACCTCGCAACTATTTTCCTTGGGAAGCCATGCACTAATGCCAACGTCTAGTCCACCCTTCGAGGAACTATTTCTAGGATGTGAACTTAATTGTCATGACAACAGCTCTGAGGGTCATTCCAGAGGAAGAGTTCCAAAATTGGTTTTGAAAGGGTGGGCTAGGCACTGGCATTGGTGCATGGATTCGCAAGGGTAATACCTCATGTTATTCAGCAATGAGGTTTGGAGCACTTTTTCTCAGATGAGTTTTTGAACTTAATCGTCTGAGCTTTTATATGGAGAGAAGGGTGGGAAAAGGGAGGAAAAAATCAGAAAGTCAGCAAATTAAACAAATGGACATGTCACATGTCACTTCTGACACTTCTTGCCAAGGCCCTGGACTGGCCAGGTCTTGGGCCTGGCTTAACTAGGTTCCAGACACGGACCGCTAAGTTACCTTGCTCAGGTTCAGTTTCTCTCAGATGCCTGACAGCTATCTACTTTAGCTGGAGAGAGAGAGAGAGAGAGTCTTAGAGAGAATAAAGAGTCTTCTTAGAAAGATAGATCTTAGTCTTTAGTAGAGCTTGGTGATCTTCAGCAGAAAGACGCCGTGCTGGCCTTCTGCAGGCAGGAGAGGAGACAGAGTCATGGTAAGCGGGTCCGTGATAGAATGCGCATGCTCCTGACTGCCCGCTCCTCCAGCCTAGCATAAGGCTAATCTCACGCCTCTCAACACCACAGGTGTAGAGACTGCCAATTTATCACTTCTCTCATCTCTCAAGCTCTCATGCTTATTAGGGGAGCCAAATCTCTCTCCACGCCCTTTCCACCCAGGTGTTCCATTATTGAGCTATACAGGTATTTCTTATAACTCTCACTCCTCATAGCCATAGGCTATATGGGCTCCAACATGGACACCTAATTCTACATCTCAATATAGAATCATTATTAGATTAATTTGCATATTTTCTTCCAATATTTACTCTGAATGATTCATCAACAAATTCACACAACACATATTTATTCAAGCACCTACTATACACTAGATATACTGTTTAAGACACTGGGGAAATATCAGTGTACAAAATGAAACATAAAATACTCCTGCTGTAAATTCTAGAGAAGGCTTTATCAGATAGTATACATAAAATTTTAAATCCTACATTTTATACTTGTTATAATTATTTTCTCATATTACTCTTTGGTTTTCATAATCATTTTTTTTTAATGTATTGGTTCACCGTTTTATTTATTTATTTATTTTATTTATTTTTTTTACAGTTTTTGGCTGGAGCTGGGTTTGAACCTGCCACCTCCGGCATATGGGACCGGCGCCCTACTCACTGAGCCACAGGCACCGCTCGATAATCATCATTTTTAAGGACTAAACAATCTTAACTAAATAGCCAATGATTTAAACTGCTCTTTCATGTTATTACGTTTGTTGTTTTCATTTTCTTTTCTTCCTTTTCCCCTTCCTTTCTTCCTGCTTTTCATTCTGTTTTATTTTTAAAAAATCTGTCCAATAGCTCAATAATGAACATCTTGACAGATATATTTTTCACTCATATTTTATACAGGTGTGTTTTTTCAGCTCACGTTTCCTTTGGACTTTTGCACGCCACCTTTGGCCACTCCTCTGTTCTTTTGGGGGACAAGAGTCACATTACAGAGTCTGAGTGTTAACACACTGAATTTTCTGCCAGAAGAATAATCATCGAATAATTCCAGAATTGCCAAAAAATGATTCTCCTGGGATTTCCTTCATCCATTAGCTGCTAGTTGAAATTTCAAGGTTAGAGTTTCTTCTTTGTTCTCCTTTAAAATGCACATACCACTGAAATACTAATATCTTGCTTTGCTATAGCGATCTATATGAAAACAAAGAATAAAAAAGTAGTTTTCATAGGGCTTAAAAAGAAAGTAGAGGCCAGCGCTGCCCATTGTATCCTATGCATAAAGTTCAGGCAAGTCCATTTCTTTATACTTGTACAACTATTAAAGTGCTATTTCTCAATTCATCTTGCTGTGAAGTAGTTGGTACGACATGATCTGACATAAGAGAATTCGATCCAAGTATAAGCATGTGTGTAATTGGCTTGGTAAAAGAGCAGGTGTGAATCTCATTAGTGCAATATTTTAACTGTCTGGAGTCAATAAATACGAGTGGTTTTTGTATGTTGTCGGACTGGTATAATGATTAAAGTTTAGAAAAAGGTTAGGCTTGTAGACTAAGATCTTTTAGTACAGTTATTTGATTTTCACATGAAGAAGCTGAGAACTGAAGAAACTCAGATACTTGACCAAGTCATAAAAAATTTCACAATATTTCCATTCTAGTATTCTTTCAGCTATAATTTGCTGCCCCCCGTCTTGGTGAGTATTTGTACGTTTTATGGTAGTCTTCGAAATACTCTAAATTCTTTCATCTTTCTGAAGGAAAAAGAAAACTGGTAGATGTTGGACATTCCTCTTCAATTTTATTTTTTCCTTTGACCTGGGATCATAGAAAGTTTTGATTTTTTTCTTTCCTTTTTCTCTCTATTACCTATTTGCCTTAAGTATGCCCAGCTTATCCCAGCTTATGGGCATACTTAATGCAAATATGTAATAGAGAGAAAAAGGAAAGAAAATATCAAAATAAAACAATGATTTAAAAGTACATTGATGAATTAAGACTTCCTTCTTTTTTTAATTTTATTAAATCATAATTGTGTACATTAGTGCATTCATGGGGCACAATGTGCTGACTTCATATACAATCTGAAATATTTCCATCAAACTGTTAAACATAGCCTTCATGGCATTTTCTTAATCACTATACGAAGACATTAGTATTCTACATTTAGTAAGTTTCACCAGTACCCTTCTAAGATGCACCGTAGGTGTGATCCCACCAATTACCCTCCGTCCACCCATCCTCCCTCCTCCCCTCCCTTGCCCTTTTCCTTCTTTAACTTCTAACACTATATAAAACTTCAACTTGTTTTTATAAGAAAATTTACATTTTTTTATTACATTGAAATTAGACATTTAATGTTTTTTTGAGGGTTGTGCTGATTAGTACAAAATAAAGTATCTACTTTAACCTATTGGTAGTTAACCTAAGCATTTTTTGTTTTCTTAAAAGAAAGTTCCCTCTATCTTTAAGAAAGGATAAATATTTTTTTTTAAAATTTCAGATTAATATATGGGTATAATTAGGTTACATTGTTTGCATTTGTTTGAGATCTGTTCTAACTATGCTTTATGCTTCTTTCTAAGAGTCTGATCATCCTAACAGGAAAGAAAAAGAAGCAAAGAAGCAAAAAAAGTTATATATTTTTGAGGAATTAAAAGACGTGAGTGAAAATTCTTGAGGATACCGGGGGATTGAGAAGGTGAGTTAGAGGAGCGTGTAAACCAAATGTCAAATGACTCTAACCATATCCCCATACTGGATCTAATTCTCAGAAATTTGGGGGAAAAGGAGGTGGAGACAAAGCCCCTATGAGAAGCACTATTTTAATTTCCAGGATCTGTGCTGGACAAGAAACTCACCTTTAGTCTACTTACCAGTCACTAGCTGATGGAAAAGCAACCCTTTCCTGTGGGCAACTTAGGCTTCTGGTGATTAAAAGCAAGGACCTTATACATTATTCCAGTCTTCACAGGGAACACATTTTCTTACAACATTCTAAAGTTTGAATGTTTGTGTCCCTCCAAAATTTACATATTGAAATTTAATCACAAATGTGATCAAAGATAGAGCCTTGGGGAAATAATGAGGTGGACAGTGGAGCTGTTGTAAATGGATCAGTTCCCTTATAAAAGGACCCCCAGAGAGCTATGTAGCCCAAAGTACGATGAGAAGACACAGCTAGACAGTGCCATCTATAAACCACAGAGAAAAACCTTACCAGACACTAATCCTGCCAGCAACTTGATCTTGGAACTCCCAGCTTCCAGAAGTATGAGAAATAAATTTCTGCTGTTTATAAGACACCTAGTTAATGATATTTTGTTATAGCAGCCAGAATTAACTAAGATACTTCATGAAGTTGAATCTCCAGAAACTCCTTGGACATATACTTGACAGTGGGCTATGAATCACTTACCATTGGGAAGAAATTCAAATCTACTTTTGGGCACTGAACGGATATTCAAATCTTTTGGGCACACATGCACATGCACACACACACAAGTGTGTGTATATATATATACAGAGAGAGAGAGAGAGAGAGTTAGGTTATATTTAATTCTCTTTTCTCTACTCATCTTTCTGGACAATTATTTGTTCTTGAATAACATATTCCAGTTGAATTTACATATGTTCATATAATTTATAAACTGCCAGAACAGTTTTGTGAAACTGCCAAGTTAAAATATTATGTCCATTGAAGTATAGCATTCCTTATTTACAGTAAGCAGTATTTTGGGGGGGGATGAGAATGACTCAAAAGCATTTTATAATTATTTACTTAAGTCAACTATTATAAAACTCATAAGCCATAAAATACATCATGGGCATTGTATGCTAAAGATTATTTTTTAAAAATAAGATAAAAGAATTAAAATAATCTCCCTCCCTCCCTCCCTTCCTTCCCTTGCTGGAGTAAACAGTAGTTCTACTTTTAGTTTTTTGAGGAAACTCCATACTGTTTTCCAAAGTAACTATACTACTTTATATATTCCACCATCAGTGTTAGAAACATTCTCCTTTCCCTCACCCTTATCAGCATCTGTTATTTTTTGTCTTTTGGAAAAAAGACATTTTAACCTGGATGAGATGATACCTCATTCAACTTTTGATTTTTATTTCCTGATGATTAGGAATTCTGAGTATTTTTTTCATATACCTGTTGGCCATTTGCATATACCTGTTGGCCATTTGCATAGATATAGATATAGATATAGATATCGCCTTGAGGAATGTCTATTCAGGTCTTTTGCCTGTTTTTAAAACAAATTATTTACCTTTTTACGGTTGAGTGATTTGAGTTTCTTACATATTCTGATTATTAATTCCTTATTGGACAAATACTTTGCAAATATTTTCTCCCATTCTGAAGACTTTTTCTTCATTTTGTTATTTCCTTTGCTGTGCAGAAGTTTTCAGTTGGACGTAATCCCGTTTGTCTATGTTTGCTTTTGTTAACTGTGTTTTTGAGATCTTACTCAAAATTCTTTGCCCAAACTAATATCCTGCACTACTTACCTATGTTTTCTACTAGTACTTTCATGTTTCAGGTCTCATATGTAAGTCTTTTGTCAAATTTGAGTTAATTTGTGTATATGTTGAAATATTTGAATTTTTCTGCATATGGATATCCACTTTTCTCAACCCCATTTATTTAAAAAAAAAAGTATTCTTTCTCTAATATATGTTCTTGGTGTCTTAGTCAAAAATGAGTGGGTTATAAATGTATACATTTATTTCTAGGTTCTCTATTCTGTGCGATTGGTCCATATGTCTATTTTTATACCAGTACCATACTGTTTGGGTTATTATAGTTTTGTAGTATGATTTGAAGTTAGATATTGGGATGCCTCCAGTTTTATTCTTTTTGCTCAGGATTGCTTTAGTCATTCAAGGACTTTTGTGTTTTAATTCAAATTTTAGTTATTTATTTTTTAATTCTATGAAGAATGACATTGGTATTTTGATAGATATTACATTGACTAGTATAGCCATTTTAATACTATTAATTATTCCAATCTATGAGCATGGAATATCTTTTCATTTTGTTTGTGTGTCCCCTTCTATTTCTTTCATCAATGTTTTATAGTTTCTTTTGTGAAGATCTTTTATTTCTTTGGTCAAATTTATTCCTAGACATTTAAATTTTTTTTTGTAGTGATTGTGAATCAGATTGCTTTCTTGATTTCTTTCTTGATTCCTTTCTCAGATTAATCACTGTTTGCAAATTGAAACACTACTGATTTTTGCGTGTTGATTTTGCCTCTTGCAACTTTACTAAACTTCTCTATCATTTGTAAGAGTTTTTTGGTGGGGTGTCTTAAGTTTTTCCTAAATTTATTATCATGTTTGCCAACAAGAATAATTTGAATCCTTGATTTATAATTTGAATATGCTTTATTTCTTTTTCTTTCTCTTGTCTAATTGTTCTTGCTTGGACTTCCACAACTGTATTGAATTAAAATGGTGAAAGTAGGCATCTTTGTCTTAGCCTAGATCTTGGTAGAAGGGCTTTAAAATTTTCCCTGTTCAGTAGATTAGCTATAGTTTTTTCATAAATGAACTTTATCATTTTAGGTGTTTTTCTTCCATGCTCCATCTCTTGACTGTTTTTTAATCAATACAAGATGTTAAATTCTATCAAATATTTTTTTGACATGTATTGAAATGATCATATGCTTTTTATCCTTCATTCTATTGATTTGATGTGTCTTGTTTTTGAATTCACGTATGTTAAACCTTCCCTTTATCCCTTGCACAAGTCCCTCTTATTCATGCTGAATGATGTTTTTAAAGTAGTTTATTTGGGCTGTTATTATTTTATTGAGGATTTTTGCATCTATGTTCATCAGGAATATTGGTCTGTAGTTTTCTTTCTTTGTTGTGCCCTTGTTTTGGTCTTGGTATTAGGGTGATTTTGACATCATAAAATGAGTTTGGAGTATCCCCTTTATTCAATTTTTTGGAATAATTTGAGTCAAATTGACATTAGTTCTTCTTTAAATGTTTGATAGAATTTAACAATGAAATTGAAGTCTTGTGTATTTGTTTTTGACAGGATACTTTTTAATACTGCTTCAGTCTTATTACTCATTATTGGTCTGTTCAGGTTTTCTGTTTCTTCCTAGTTCAATATTGGGAGGTTGTATGTGTCCAGGAATTTATCCATTTCTTCTAGGTTTCCTATTTTTTGTTATGTTGCTTTTTTGTTTTTTAAAATGTGTATTTAATTATGAAATAATTATTTATGAAAATAAATGTTATTTTCTATTTTAAACTCATACCATTTAAAGTATAACATTCATGCCTTAAGTTTGCCCTTTTGTGAGTACAGTTTTATGAATTTTGACAAAAATATATAGTTGTGCAACCATCACATTTAAGATACAGAATATTTCTATCATCCCACCAATTATCATGTTCCCACTTATATACAATTTCTTTCCCACCATGAGTCCCTGCCAACCACTGATTGGTTTTCTCTTTCCATAATTTTGTCCTATTCAAGAATGTCATTCATATAGAATAATAACTTATGTTAATGATTTATATCTACCTTCACTTAGTTATCATAATGCCTCCAATTCATCTATGTTGCTGCATGTCCCATTAGTAGTTTGTTGCTTTCTGTCGCTGAATATTATTCCATTATGTGACTGTACCACAATGTGTTTTCCCATTCACTAGGTGATACATTTGAGTTGGTTGTTTTTATTTTTGATGATCATGATTAAAGCTGCTATAAACATTAGCACATTCACACATATTCATCATCTCTTCTCTCTACTCTGCTTAAATTATTTCACTGAGTACTTAGGAAAAATCTTGAAGAACCCAGTATGGGCTAGCCCCTCCATACTTTTTCAGTTTTTTTTTTTTGTTTGTTTTGTTTTGTTTTTTATTGTTGGGGATTCATTGAGGGTACAAGAAACCATGTTACACTGGTTGCATTTGTTGGGTAAAGTCCCTCTTACAATCGTGTTTTGCCCCCAAAAGGTGTGGCACACACCAAGGTCCCA
>CAUYRH010128000.1:0-47584 GCA_963574655.1 Perodicticus potto | reverse complement strand
TTTTTTTTTTGAGACAGAGCCTCAAGCTGTCACCCTGGATAGAGTGCCGTGGCATCACAGCTCACAGCAACCTCCAACTCCTGGGCTCAAGCGAGTCTCTTGCCTCCGCCTCCCAAGTAGCTGGGACTGCAGGCGCCCGCCACAACACCCGGCCATTTTTTGGTTGCAGCAGTCATTATTGTTTGGCGGGCCCGGGCTGGATTCGAACCCGCCAGCTCAGGTGTACGTGGCTGGCACCTTAGCCCGCTGAGCCACAGGCGCCGAGCCCATCATGCCATTCTTAATAAAAGTGATATCATCTCAAAAGGGCAAACGTTGATTCTTACAGGAAAAAAATTCTTACTCTTTTTATATATACAACACAAATAGGTATACATAGAACATGCAACATAAATGTAGCTGCATTATTAGAATTTCATGAAGTTGGGAGGGTTAGAAAAAAATGTCTAATAAAGCTCCTTAGGGAGGTGAGAATGAAAAGGGGGTAAGCAAGATACTATCTCAGTGTCCTCTCTTCCCATTTGTTTCTCAAGGCTTCTCCCACTGGGCTTTCATCACTAGTATCCACTAGAAACTGCTATTGTCAGCGTCACTTTTGCTAAATCCAGTGTTTCCATATTGCAAAATCCAATGGCCAACTCTTAGATGAAACTATATAGGCATAGGTGATCACTTCCTCTTTGTTCAAACACCTTCTTGGCCAATAGGCCAACACATATGCTTAGTTGTCCCCCTCACATGCTGGCCTCTCCTTCTCTATCTTCTTTTTTGGTTCCTCTTATCTTCCAGCTAGTCTCCAAACACTGCAGGTTCCTTGGGTTCAATCTTGGTCCTCATCCAGTTCCTTGGCATTAAATACCACCTCTCCACTGAAGATCTTCAAATATGTATCTGCAGCCCAGATGTCATTCCTTAAACCGTCTATGTTCAACAACCTAAGCATTTCCACTTGAATCCCTCTTAGGCCTCTCAAACCCAATCCAAGCCCAAATCTCTGCTCTTGATTACCAGCACACTGCCTGCCCCCCAAACCTACTTCTTCTTTGGTCTTCTCCTTTTGGTAAAAGGTAACTCTGCCTTTCCAATTGCTCAATCCCAAAACAGTGGTGTCATTGTTGGCTCCTGTTTCTGTTACACTCCACACCTGATCCATCTGCAAATCCTGGCAGCTCCACCTTTGAAGTAAAGGATCTCTAGCAATCGGAACTCTTGAAAATTGAGGAAAAAACAAGAGATCCTTCTATACGTGGATTGCAATCACTTCTCACCATACCACTAGTACTGCTGTAGTCCAAGCCACCATCACTTCTGGCTTCTATTTTTACAATATCAGATCATCTGGTCAGCCTCATCATTTGTAGTCCAATTGCCAGAAGAACAGAACTTCTTCTCAAACCTAAAACAGATCATGTCATTCCTTAAAAGGCTTTCTGTCTGATGCAGAGTAAAATCCAATGTCTTTATCACAGTCCACACAGCCCTACTGCTCCTCTTTAGTCATTGCATGCCAGCCACACTGGCCTCCTTGTGAAGATCCTCATCCCTTAGGGCTTTTCTTTTTCCCTCCAGAGATTCTCAGGGCTCACACCTTCACTTCTCTCAAGTGTCTGCTGCTTAAAAATCACCTCTCATAGACCTGCTCACATATGCGCAGGAACACTCCTTGTAAGTTTTTAATTTCCTTATCTAGTTTCATTTCTGCTCCCCTCTCCAGCATTTACTATCATCTCACAAAGATGTTTATTTCTCCTACTCCCACTGGAATAACAAATGGTGGAATATTATTCCTCCTCCCACTAAAATAGAAGTTCCCTGGAGCTTTTATTGTTTCTTTTACTGCTATACCCAGAGTGTCTAGACTCTTAGAGTGTCTAGCACATAGTCGATGTTTAATAAATATTTGCACAATAAAAATGAGAATTCAACATCTGAATAAAAGACGAAAACTACTATTTTTAAAAAATAAAACTGGATTTTAATTTCTTGGAGTAAAATTTCATATTCTCATATGTGTTTGACAAGTAAGCTTATAAGATGTGAAGAAATATCTGACAAGTCACAGAAATGGAAAGTAAACTCTCCCTGGATACAGTGATTTCCTTTAGCTATTTCATGCAGCATATTTCAGGAGAGACCCACATTTAAATAGCTTCATCAGACCAACAGAGACTTCTACACTGGTAAAACTTATGAAAGTGTTCTGTGTTGGCTACTCCAATACTTTTTAGATTCTCTCTTTCTTTTCTAGAATTAAACATTCAAGTCAGAATGAGAAAACATTAGACTCAGGAGAGGAGACTTCAGAAGAGCTGTCAATGGTCAGAATGTCCAGTCAGGATAAAGCCATCTTTCATAAACTGAGTGCAATACAATACAAAACTTCTTAAATAATATACATTTGTGAGAGGGAATAAAAACCCAATATGGATGAAAGCTTATCCAGTGAGGAATTCTAGGATTCCTCCCATTCTTTTCTTTAATTTCCCTTCCTCTCTTTTAATCCTAATATTTAAAACCCTCTACTTTAAAATTAGTAGTTGATTGGAGTAATACTCACTTATCTGGATTAGCACATTTTTATTTGAATCTTCAAAGATTTCTGCCAGAAAGCTAAAATTTCAGTTCTCAAATTTCCTCTCTCTTTAACATGTCTTTGCCAGCCCAGATGGGAAAAAAGTTTAATTCAATTCAGTTGATGACTCAGTTGGTGATAATGACGCAATTCAATAAATTATAGCTCTCTGCTCTTTCATCTTACCCCATGTCTAGTATTGATGTTTCTTTTTAAAGCCTCTTGTTATCGAAGAACTCCAAATGAAAAGTAGAGCTCTATGTTCTAAGAGAAGCACACAGTCAGTATGGCAGCATCTAAAAGGAATTCTTTCTTCTGTTCGGGTACCAACATCTACCAACAGCATATGTATAAGAACAGAAATGTGAAAATATTTACATCATGACGCATTTATACCAAGTATGGGGAGAGCATGCACATTAATAAAAGGTAAATTGCTAGGAAAGGGGGCTGTAGTTACCACAGACTGAAGAAGATGTGGATTCCATAATTGGCTCTACCACTCAACAGCTACATGACCTTAGGAAAATTAATGTAATTTATGGTTAAGATTGTGTATGAAGCCAGCACATTGTGCCCCTTGATTACACTATTGTACACAACTATGATTTAATGATAAAGATAATAAAAAAATGTAATTTCTGTAAGCTTTATTTTCCTTCTCCATATAAGGGGTCAATATTTCCCATCAGGTGGTTGTGAAGAGTAAATGATATAATGTAGGTAAGCACTTACTATAAGTATTCACAAAATTGCATTTGATGTTGAAATTATCATCTTCAGTTGTCTGTACCTTTTTGTTATTTTTTTTCTAACACAACTAATTAGTTCCCCAGAGGGACACTGAAGAAGCGAAACTTCCTCTGTTCTTCCAGGACCACAGGTGAGTAGTAAGCATGAAAATAGTGCCAGGTCACCCTAAAGTCCTATATTAGTAAATTCTGACTCCCATGTTTTAGGAAAGTGATAGAGAAGCAAAGATGAATTTGGGCTGTCTTTTAGGCAATTAGAGAAAGAAAGGTTAAGTAGAACCAACTCCCAATCTATTGTTTTGCAAATAATAAATGTAAAATGACAAGAGAATTAGGAAACATAAAAGGTGAAGATCAAGGTAATAAATACATTGATTAGTTGATAATAAATTATAAATAAAAAATTTAATATGAATAGCTGGGTTTTCTAAAATTAAGATCTCAGTTCATAACCTTATAGCCAGCCTAAAAGAACTAATTTCATGTCAAAAGTTTATAAATTAAATTACATCTCCTTCTATGGTGAGGGGCTACTGAAAAAAGCAATGAAGCATGTTGCTTGATGAATAAAGGATTTTGTTTCCTGTGCTTTCAATTAAAATCTTTTCAGCAAACTGTCAAGGAAAAATCAAGAATTGAAATGGCTTTTAGTAAAAAGGTTTGGTTCTCATCTTCCATCCAGGACAATGAGAGATTCTAGAAGTGGCAGGAAAAAGTTGAAGGTATTCATGTCTCTCTCTAAAACAGCCCCTTCCTTTCCCTCTGAATGTCCTGAATATGTATTTCAGATCCTGTTTCATTCCTTCATTCATTAAATACAGACTGCAGGCCTACAATCTGGGAGGCCCTCAAAAGGAATACTGGGAAAACAGGAATAGGTCAGCTAGAGAAAGGTCCTGTCTTAGTGTACTTGATATTCTACCAGGAAAGACACACATTGCACACTGGATTAAAACTGCTAATTAGTTACAATTCTGTATGTGTTAAAAATAGGAGGCACAGATAACAAGGATAACATGTAATGGGAGAAGTGTCCTGGTCTTGGGAGTTGGAAAGATTTTGTTTGTTTGTTTTTTGGTTAATATAGCTATACATTTTGGGGACATGTGGTGTTTTGATACTTATATACAGTATGTAATGATAAAATCGTGGTAATTGGGATATCCATCACTCATTTATCTTTTCTTTGTGTGAGTAATTTAAAATTCTTATCTTCTATCTAGGAAAACTTTCTCAAGAAAGTGGTTTTGCTCTGAGTTTTGAAAATAAACAGGGGGTGCCTACAGTGGGCAGAGGAAGGTCAATAAGCAAACTTTCTTGATAGGATCATGCTTATTATAAAATTATGATATATTAATAATATGGTAAGGAAATTCTTGCCTTCCAGACATTAAAACTTAACTGCAACAGTATTTCTTCCTACTATGCTTACTCTCTGGAAAACTAGGGGGGGGAAAGCAATCATGATCCTATATTTAAAGGTCCTAGCCAAGTGCCCTCAAGAAGTTCCAAGAAATGACCATGCAGGACTGGCCTTACTACAATAAGCTGCACTGCCCAGGAAACACAGGGAGAAGACTCAAAGGGATGTGAAGTCTCAGACTTGAAGAGAGTGCCATGTCTCTGGAGGGAAGCTTTACCATCCAAACCTCGTAAGTGGAGAGTGGACAACTTCCCTCCTTAGGAACCTGCTAGAGAATGTTGAGTAAAAATGCAAATTGCTGAACAATAAGTTTAGAAGGCACTCATAGTTATCCAAATCTTTATATGCTTGGAGCAACGGTGGAAGCATACTCACTAAACCATTACCATCAGTTATTTCTGGGGCCTGAGACAAGGGAAAAGCAAGGGAATGGATTAATAGTTCATCTTTTGCATTGCTTCATCTGTTCTAAGATTATATTATATCAGTTTTGTCATGAAATGTAATAAAATATTTGGAGACAGTAGGGAAAGGTCTAGTTCTAACACAGTAAGAATTCAATAAATAGTTATAGAATGAGAGAGAAAGGGGTAGGAGGAAGATAAAATAGGTTATAAATAGATTTGTAAGAGGTAAGAATTTAACTGTGAATGGAATGGCGATTCATTGTCAATTTTAAAAATAAACATTATGAGGGAAGTAAAAAAGAGATACTTGAAGCTGGCAAAAATAAGAAAATAAAAAAATATTGAAGTAAAATAAATAGTAAATACCAATAAAAAGGATAAAAACACGGTTACTACCCCCAATAAATATAAAAGAATTAGATGTCCCTATCAAAACAAATAGATTTTAAATTTAGGTTTAAAAACTCAGCTAGGTGTTGTTCTCTGAAAATATCAAAAACAAAGTAAACATAAATCAACAAAAATGATACTATCCACAATCTCCAAAAATAACATATTTAAGAAATATGTATGATCTTATAAAAGATATAAAATATTATTGAGACCATAAAAATACATAACTAAATAGAGAAAGGTTTCATTTTCTTGGATGGGAAGATAAATTATTGGATAGATGCCAATTCTTCCTAAAATAATGCTTAAATTCAGTGTAATCCCAATCAATATTCCAACAGGAGTTTTTAATGAAACCTGATTCTAAAGTATACTCAGTGAAATAAAACATAGATTAGCCCAGGAAAATGAGAGCAAAAAACATCCAGAGGGCTTTATTCTACCCTCCATCAAAATAAGTGTTCCCATGAGGAAAGGAGTTTAGTGGAAAAAATCTTTATTGCAGATTTGCACTGTTAAAGCAACACTTTGTAAAACTGAAACCCTTCCAGATGCCCATCAAACTGGCTTAACACATCAAGGTAAATCCAAAGAATAGAATACCATGTAGTAAAACTCAGGAGACACATGAACATTCATTGGCACTGAAAAAATATCCCTAATAATTATAAAGTAAAAACTAAGGTGCATAAAAAATAGTTCATGTCTACCTAGAAAAAAATAGTATATAGAGGTTGATATTAACCAGGTTAGCATTTACGGAGGCTGGAATTGTGAGTGGATTGTATTTTATTTTCATTCTCAAAATTTTTGTCGATAAAATATAAAACTATATAACTATAAAATAAGATGAAAAGATACAGAAGGCAGTTTTTTAAAGACACTGAACAATTTTACATAGCTTAAGTATAGCATTGAAGTCCAAACTGATGATAGGATAGCTTAAGCCAGACTATGTAGCAAGAGGCTGGAAAGAGCAGAGTGAACAGAGGCGCACAGAGCTTGGTTTTGCTTCCCAGAGCCTCATGTGAGGAAAGGAGTGGGGTGGTACCTGGGTCACAAATGAGAAAGCAGTTATTGATTCAGGAATCCTTAGAATGTTAGAAATGTACCCTCAGATCTTTATTTTAATTAATGAACCTCCCATCTATAAATTTGCTGACATTTCTAAACTATTCTAGGTGAGCAAGTGCTATCTACTTAAAATGTAGGTAAAATTATTCAGTCAAATAAATATCTTATGGAATTTAAACTTTCCTACATTGAAATGAAGTAGCATTTCCTTAGTTTAAAACTATCTACTTTCAAGGCTTCATGGTTGTTGCCCCTTTGGTGGTTATATTACAGAATTTTATTTTATTTATTTTCTTGAGACAGGATCTCAATCTCTTGCCTGTATTAGAGTGCAGTGGGATCATCATAGCTCACTGCAACCTCCGGAGTCTGGGCACGGTGATCCTCCAGTCTCAGCTTCCTGAGTAGTTGGGACTACAGACATGCACCCCCATGCCTGGATAATTTAAAAAGTTTTGTTTTTTTTATAGACAGGGTATCACTATGTTGCTAAGGCTGATCTTAAACTCCTGGCCTAAAGTGATCCTTCCACCTAAGCCTCCCAAGGTGCTAGGATTATAAGTATGAGCTATTCCATGTTCTCCTAAATTATAATTAAATACATATATAGACACAGCTATTCTATATCTGCTTCTATTGCCATTGTAGATCTTCATTGCAGAGCTGAGAAGCTCTATATTTCTAGATAGAGAAGTTTCATTTTTGTTAGCCTATATCTGTGTATGAATGTGATCCTTTGGTTATTATGGTTTGCCTTGAGACTTTCTCCACTTTCCTCAGATCTTCACTATCATATGGGAACTGGGATGAGTAATTTAGAGAAAGCCAACTCTTCTTTCCCCACTCTCCAATCTAGGAAAGAAAAGCTCAGCAGCTCAGCATTTCGCTTCTAAAGGCTGGGATGACTAGACACTCTCTCTGTCTCAGTCTCTCTCTCTCACACACACAAAGGAGAAAGTAAAGCATTTTTCTTTTGTAGGATCTTAAGGTGGATTAAACTGGTAGATCCCCTGCTGAGTAGGGGGTGGAAATGAGTGGAATGGAAATGGGCTTTAAGAGGAGAAGAACAACCAAGAGGGGAAACTGGGGATTACTGATTCTAATATTTCACACACAGGGTATAGGGGCTTGACGGAGCCCTGGGCATGGTAGAAAGCCCGCTCCCACTTGCCCAGGTGGGATCTTGCTGCAGAATGTCTGTGGAACGCGCTTCTCAGCCAGGTTCTGGGCAGTTAGTTCAGTGCTAAACCATGAGAGGCATCTCTGAGTCCAAGTAAAGCAAAGCCCTTAACCACTGTTGGAGGAGGACCAGACTTGCCAAAGCATTGATCACAGAAGACCCTCTGTGATGACGACAATCTTACAGACTTAGGCCCTAGGTTCCCCCAGTTTTCTTGCATTATAAATGGCTAGAATTTCTGTGTGATTTAAAAGGGCAGGGAAGAAGCTCTAACGATGACTAAGATTGGGGATTTTTTTTACAGTAGTTGGAAAGATGCTCACAGCAGATAATCTGCAAACTTCGGAGAAGTAAAACAACAGACATCCCTTGCACCCTAATGTTGTGGTCTCTAACTCAAGTTGACTACACGTATACAAATACAACACTGTTTTGCACAAGGGCAAAATGATGTTTCCCATTTTGTTTCTGATGTACTTACAATTGATAGCCAGGATTTTTCTGCATGCTTTTTCTTTAGGAATGCACTGGACTAATATTCTGAGGGTTCTACTGAGACCGTCACTACCGTTTTCTTATCCGTAACCTAGAGCTCAGACTATATCATCTTATAAGCATGTTGTCACTTGAGTTACTCCTAACACATCACTGTTATACCTGTCAAAAGTGAAGCCCATCTGTTATTTTTCTAGCTATTCACATAGCTTCATGAGAATACAAGGCAAATGGGCATTGCATCTTCTAAATTTACTTGAGTTATCATCTACAAAATACTTATGGACATGAGGACACCTAATAAATAGTCCCATCATGATGCTTCCTCAGAGATAGGAAAGATCCTGTGGACAGTGGGCAAGTCAGGACACTTGGGTGGGGGTAGACATCCGTGAGAATGTTTTTATTCCCTCCACTCTGGCATGTGTTTGGGGACAAAGGGTGAAGAGGAGCAGGGTACAAGTAAGGTTGTATTTCCTTCCAAGAAAGGTGGAGTTCAGAAAAACATCACTACTGACTTTCTAAAACCTGAAATAATGACTAACTCCTTTTATAAAAGTGGTCAGTCCATTAATTAAAAGTTAATTAACGTAGAATTTTGAAGGCAATTATCATGCTTTTTTACAACAATGAATGTACCTCAAATGAATCCTATTTTTAAATCCCTGGATATAAAACAGTCACTTTTGTATAGTTCCCAACATCAAGCAGACAATACTTCAAATAGACATTTCAGACCTATTCTTTTTTTTTTTTTTTTTTTGTGACAGGGCCTCAAGCTGTCACCCTGGACAGAGTGCCGTGGCATCACAGCTCACAGCAACCTCCAACTCCTGGGCTCAAGCGAGTCTCCTGCTTCTGCCTCCCAAGTAGCTGGGACTACAGGCGTCCGCCACAACACCCAGCCATTTTTTGGTTGCAGCCATCATTGTTGTTTGGCAGGCCTGGGCTGGATTCAAACCCGCCAGCTCAGGTGTACGTGGCTGGCGCCCTAGTCCGTTGAGCCACAGGCGCTGAGCCCAGACCTATTCTTTGATGATAAATACATCATAAACATTAAAAAATTATTAGCATTATTAACAATAGCTACATGTTTACTATATGCCCAGCATACCCATAAATCCTGTACTTGGATTATCATTTATTCCTTATGATTATTTCATGCATGGTAGATAAGATTATTTATTTTCATAGTATAGATGTAGAAACTGGTCAGGTAGTTTTCCCAGGTCCCCCAGACTGTCAGAGGCAGGGCTGGGTTATAAACTCTGGCACCCTGGATCCATACTCTTTTTTTTTTTTTTTTTTTTTTTTGCAGTTCTGCTGCGGCTGGGTTTGAACCCGCCACCCTTGGTATATGGGGCCAGCGCCCTACTCACTGAGCCACAGGCGCCACCCCATACTCTTAACTATCTTCTATAAAGTAGCCCATACTGGAAATGAATGAGGAGTACAAAAATAAAGTGTTAGAAGAGCCTCTGATACATGGGTTGCTTGAGTCCAGGAGATCAAGCAAAAGTGACTCTGGACTCTACTAAAAATAGCAAAACTAGCCTGGTGGTGTGGGGGTCACCACCTACATGGAAGGCTGAGGAAAGAAGATCACTTGAGCCCAGGAGTTTGAGGTTGCTGTGAGCTGCTGTGACGTTGTGATGCCACACTCTACCCAAGGCGACAGAGTGAGACTCTGTCTCAAAAAAAAAAGGAGCCTCTGAAGTGCTTTTCCCTGAGGAACGAGGCAGACAGAGATGCCTTTGAACTCACAGGCTCTGAAGAAGGGAGAGCAGAGAGCATCTATCAGGTTACCAGGCCAGGGGATATTTGTAAGCAAATACACAGTAGGAAATAATATTCATACAAAGAACCCAGGATAGGCTAGGATTTCTGAAGAAGAAAGGAGACCAACCCCATGACTCTGCCAGACTCTCTCACCTCTCCCTTTGGGAACTTTTCCGATCAGTGGCCACAATCTCTGCAAAGACCTGACTTTTGCTTTCATTCATCTGCTTCTTGAAGTGATATTAGGTGGCTTGAGATAACTACATGAGCCCCTTGGTCCAAAATTAGCAGTGTCTCCCCATCTCTTACTGGAGATGTACTATTGACACGTTTCTGTTCAAATGAATTTGATTCTCACCTCTATGGAACCATCTGGTAGGATCAGGAAAGCATGTGAGTGCACGTTGGGAGAGGAGAAGTGATACTCACAGGGAAATCTGCACATCAGACCTAGTTTCTTGCTTTCTTTAGCAAGAAAAAAATGACATTCTGATATTAAGGATATGACACAGCACACCACACTATTAAGGATGGGTATTAATTAGGAGATCTTTAAAAACATGCATTCCTTCATCTGAAGGTGTGGGGGAAAACCTGAGGAGCCCCACATGGGAGGCAACACGGTATAGGGGAAAGAAACCTTCCAGACTCCCCACTTCCCATAATTGCTCACAATATCTCAACTATTTTGTTTTACAGGGCTTCTTACATCTTTTCACTGCCTCTGCCCCTCTCTTAGCAGGAGAATGGAAGAACTATGTGTATGGCGGGGAAGTCAGGTTTGTGAATTTTAGGCCACTAAAGCCTCATGAAAAACTCTGCTTAAGTGTGTACAAGTCATGAAACCAAGACAATAATGGCATTTGAAACACGCCTCCTTATTCTTGACCACGCCCTCTCCTGCCCAACCCGTAATAAACCCTGTGTGATCTTGTACAGGGTAGGTCATGTCTTAAATTCCTGATCAGAGTGGAACAAGCAATGAACCTCAAGTCTCTTCCCAGTCCTAAAACTCTAGGATCCATCCAAAGTTCACCCTTTTATCCTCACAGTGTGTACTGGGTACCAGAATATTCTGAGACTCTCTCACCCCTAGAAGCTTATAACCAAGTTGGGAAATAAAGCACATTCATTCTACAGGGATTGATTGAATAGCTACTTGTGGTGTCAGGTCTGTGTGTGACACAGTGCTTGATGCTGGGTGGGGCAGAGTGGATACAGGACTCCTTTCCTTATGAATTTTATGACTTCATGAAAAAGACATTGAAAAATGAGAATCACAATGAAATCTGATGAATGTTATGAAAGCACAGAATATCTCAATCAGGTCAAATTGAGGGGATAGAAATCCTGTGGGGTACTTGTTAAAGTTAAGGATTCCTGGGCCCTATCCAAACCTTGGGAATCAAAATCTTCACAAAAATGCCCCATAAACTTTTTAAACTAGTGATTTTCATTAGTCAACTCTGGAAAATGTAGTGATTCACTGTGAGCAGGACACTATGGGAACCCAAATGAAATAATGAGTAATAGGATAGTACCTAAGATGAAGTCATGTACAACAGTGGTTCAGAGTGCAAGCTACTGAACTTCACCTCTCAACTTCCCCACCAAGAATGGAGATGATAATAATGCTAGGATTGCTTTGAGGATTAAGTGAGTTAATCTTTGCAATAATAATACATGGAAAGTAGCACAATTAAAGAACAACAAGGAAAATCCTAAAAGCTTCATAATATGACACATGAGGCTTCCATATTCTCCCAATTGGGAGAATGTAATAAATAATCACCAAAAGGAAAAAAAGTAGTTCTGTTTCTTCCATAAAAAGCAAAATAAAGTGGGATAATGAAAAATCAGATCATGCTATAATCAAAAGGGAATTCTTTCATATAAGAAATCATACTTACGTTGATACTAAAGGCCAGATATGATTTAAAGAGAGGAGGAGAATGAAAAGAAAAACACAGAGAAAATTAAAGAACTAAAGACACAGAGCTGTTCATCGTCTATACAAATGTGAGACTAGGGATATACAAATATGTATCCCTAGTTTTGTTACTAATTGAGTAAGCATTTTTCTACTAAGTTAGTTAATTCTTATGGGTCTAAATTTATTTCCCTGTGAAATGTGATTTTGTGGATTGTGTTATAGTTATTCTGTTTTGATCATCTTCAGTCTCTAAGGCAGGGGTCCTCAAACTACGGTTCAAGGGCCACATGTGGCCCACCAAGGACATTTATCCAGCCCACCAGGTGTTTTTGCCACTGCTGCCTGTCCTGCTTAGCAGCTGACTCATCCAGGGCCGCAGTGCGCAAGTGTGGAATGTGCACTGCACTCTTGACTCCCCTCCTTCTCTCTTGTCTCTCAACTCCTCCTCTCAGTCTTGGATGAGACTGAGACTCGTGATCAGATGAGTCACGAGCTTGCCTGTGCAGAGCTTGCCTGTGCTGCCTGAGGACTGAGGTAAGAACAAGTTAGAATTTATTTTTTTTTTTTTGAAGTTAGGAGGTCTATTTTTTTTTTTTTATTTTGCAGTTAGTAGGTTCTTTTTTTGCGGTTAAGGAGTGCCTTTTTTTTGGAAGTTAGGAGGTCTTTTTCTTTTGCAGATGGGGGCGCCTTTTTTTGCCTTTTAAATATTGCATTTGTATTTGTTCCCATTTTTTTTTTTTTTGCAGTTTTTGGCCAGGGCTAGGTTTGAACCCACCGCCTCCAGTATATGGGGCCAGCGCCCTACTCCTTTGGGAGCCACAGGTGCTGCCCCCGTTTTGTTTTTTTACTTCAAAATAAGATATGTCCAGTGTGCATAGAAATTTGTTCATAGTTTTTTTTTTTTAAACTATAGTCTGGCCCTAAAACGGTCTGAGGGACAGTGAACTGGCCCCCTGTTTAAAAAGTTTGAGGACCCCTGCTCTAAGGATTCTAAAGGGCACTGCTATATATAATGGAGCCACTAGATGGCAATATATGGCTTTGTAACCGAATGTCTTTTTCAACGGCTCTTACAGTATCTAATAATCAAATGAGAGCATTTCTTAAAGGTTCTAAAGAAAACAGATGGGTAGATATTAACTAATTCCTCATACTGAGGTCATTATGGATATTTATAAAATAAAGAGAAAGCAGATGTTTGAATCCCTTTGATTTAGACAAACAAACGTTAAAGGATCTTTGTGAGGATACTCTAGTTTAAACCCTTACTACCAGACAGTGTTATTGCTTAACAAAGAAGTAAACACAGAATGATCTACACAGGGACCATCTCTGAACTGAATCAATACAACTTCCCAAAGACCCTCGCCTCAGTCAGATACACCATGTCAAGTATTCTTAAACATTTTCATCATAAACAGCCTACATAGCCCACAATAATACTCCACTAAAAAAAAGAAAAGGAAAAAAAGATCTATTTCTTTTTTCACATGACACATTTAAAAAAAAACAGTGTAGATGTTATCTTTTTTTATAATAAGAGTAAACTATTCTTATTTTTAATGCTGGGGCTATTCAAAAAAATGTAAAGAAAAAAATTGAAAATCATATGTAAGTAACAACGAATGTTAATATGTCTGTCAGACTATTTTTGATAGATGAAAAGGAAATATAAACACATTTTTATCTTTTTTCAAATTAAAAATATTTTTAGATCTTTCCATACATGTTAATAAACACTTTATTACACTAATGATCACTAGCATTTTGTTGTTCACAGGTAAATATTGACAAAATGTATACAGAATGTCTTCTGAGAAACCATACCTTAACTGAAAGGTCTGGTCCTGCCCGGCAACACTATTCTTCACAAAACTGACAGAATTGCTTCTATTCAAAAATGAGTAAAGACTGGAGAGGGGTCTATGCAAAGAAAAGGAGGAAGATAACAAAACAGAACCTAACAAATAAGCTGATGAAAAATACTTGTTAGAAAAATTTTGCTGGAAAACAAATCAGGTCAGCCAACATTCGGACATTAACTCAGTAACAGGAAAAGAATATATGACCTCTCTGAAACACCCATCTCCAGGAAAGGGGCAAAAGGAATTCTTGTGAAATTTACATGGGTGACAAGGAAAGAAGGCTAGAAAAAAAGTAGCGAGAATTGCAAAGATCAAAGGTGAACATGATTTGAGAGAAAATGGCAGTTATGAGAGGGAGTTACTGTATGTGTTTGATAGATATTCTAAGATGATAATAAATAGAGCAAAGAAAATCTTCATATAAGTATTAGAAGGAAACTTATCTGGAAACAAGGGAAATGCTGAACCTTCAAAGTGAAAGTAGACAATATGCCCTGTGAATAGCTGACACAAAATTAGTAACAATAGGATACACATTTATGAAATCACTGGACTCAAAGATGAACAAATGTAAGAAGATGCCTCTAAAATAAAGTATCCCTGAAAGGTTTAAGTATGCACAAGACAAATGAAAATAAAAGGAAGAGCATCTCATTTATCAGTCAAGGTTGACTTGAAAGCAAAATAAAATAAAATGAGACTAACGAGAGAACTTTTTTAAGTTAAAGGGTATAATTATCATGAAGGCCTGTTATGAATCAAATAAAATCATAATGCAAAAACTGCCATCAAAAAATTCCAGGAAATATAACAAAAAATGCAATGAGAGAAGATGAATTAAATTATCTTTCTCAGCCCGACACAGTTCAATTATACACACAAAAAAACAAGATGTAGGAGATTTAAAAACAATTATTAATGAGCAGGCCCTTAACACATCTTAGGAGTCAGTCTATGCCATAGTGTCCTGTTTTAGATGTCACCATTACAAATATTGAGAAATGTTTTCAAAATGCAATGTTGAAGGGTCTCTTTTGATATACAAAATTATGTAGGTTTTAAATATCAGAATATAGAAGGCACCAAATGATAACTATACTGTGTTTTAATAAATGTTATAGTATGTTATTAAAACAATCTCAAAATCTTAGCCAAATGGCTGAGAAGCAATGAAACAATCTCAAAATCTATCTAGTTATTGCAGACCTCTAGGGCAATAAATTATCCTACTTTAAATGACTTTGGCAACAGAAACAGTATATTCATGAAAGAAGTCTTTGAAAATAGTTTTTATTCTGCTTATAGTCATCTAATAAATATTCTATGTCCTTTTATATTATCACATACTATACTAGAAAAGAAGCTGTACTCTTGCTGCATAGTGAAACTAGTACTCATTGGGAAAAAATGGCTTTTGAGATATATCACATAACATAATAACAGTTATGCTCATCTTCAAAATACAATTTCCACTACAGTTCTAAGATCATAAACCATAATTATCAGTTTTCCTTCTAACAGCAGCAGAAAAGGCCATTTTTCTGTGAAATCCAATGTCAATGTTAGCTATGCAACAATATCGAGAGGTAGAAGCATATCCATATCCACCGCCACCCCACAGCCCTGATGCCGGGTGCACCATCACAGACTCTGCTTTGTTATCCATAACTCATGGACTTCAAGGCAAGATGAGATAAAATGCTGTGACTTAAGGCTGGGCACGGTGGCTCACACCTGTAATCCCAGCACTCTGGGAGGCCACGGTAGGCAGAATGCTTTTCTCCAAAACAGCCACAAAGAGACTATTCTTTTAGGAGAAACCACTGTATATCCATCAACAATACTGACTTACTGAAGGCAAGGGCAGGAAAGAAAAAAAAAGTTCTACTTTTAACTAGTTAAAAAAAAATTCTCTGGGTTTCATTGTGGCAGAGACTAATACCATGAGCTGTACCATAAGTATCAGTTTTTAAAATATGCAAA
Organism: Perodicticus potto; assembly: GCA_963574655.1. NCBI lineage: Eukaryota > Metazoa > Chordata > Mammalia > Primates > Lorisidae > Perodicticus > Perodicticus potto. The sequence goes on along the minus strand of CAUYRH010128000.1, from coordinate 31,728 downwards.
TCAATAGAATTTATAATCTCTCCTTTGCTAAGAGAGTTAATTTGGTTTAACACTCTGTGACACACTCTGTCAAAGAAACCTCATTCCCTGAAGTAGGTAAGGAACAAAGGCAGACTCACAGTTGGCGATGTCCCCTTGAAGCTGCAGAATCTGAGGAACTGGCATTGTGAGGACAACAAGATCAAACTGCTCTGGGGAGCCTGCTTCTCTGGAGACTTCCCACTTGTCACTTCTCAGGTTGATCTGGGTCACATGCTGTCTGAAGCAGACTTCTGCACCTGCTCCGAGAGTAAAATCATGTCCCCATTACTGGGATTTTCTATGTGAACGGCACAAACAGGATTCAGTCAAGTGAACATGACCATCAACCTTGTCTTTCAACAGTCCCCAGGTTCTCTTTCTTTGCTTACTTTCTAAATTAGTAGGAATTCATCCTTCTCTGGCACCCCAGGACCTCCCTACTAATGCCTGCTCTGGAGGTAAAAAATACTATTGCAATTAATAATAACAACAACAACCATAGCTACCTTTTATTAAGCAGCTACTATATGATGACCACTTGATACACGTTATACCAATTTATTTCACAGGTAAGAAAACAGATTGAGCAATGTCAAGCCATTATTAAATTATATCCATCTGATAAAAAGTTCACTATCTTTTCAGAGCAAGTATACAATTCAGTAAAAGTGTTCACACCTAATTCTTCTAGTAATAGCTAGAAGAGCAATATCCCCTATCAAAGGAGTTAATATTCTTTTTTGTGAGGGGGGGCCAGGGCTGGGTTTGAAGCTGTCACCTCCAGTATAAGGGGCTGGGGCCCTACTCCTTGATCCACAGGTGCTTCCCAGGAGTTAATATTCTTTATTAAAGAACTTTAAAGAGATTTCTGTAAGAGAAATGCAAATTCTCATCAATAAATCATCTCAAGAAGAGTAAAAATTTAGAGAAATGTAATCTAAAGTACCCTCTTATCACATTCTCCTTCTTGGCACTAAACATGAGGGTATTTTAATAATAATTTGCCTAATTATTTGTTTGATATTGTCCTCTCTTTTCATCTGTAAGCCCCACGAGTCACAAATGATGCCTGTTTTGTTTCTATGTATACCATATAGCATACATGGCACAGAACTTGCCACATACAAGGTATTTAATAAGATTTGTTTAAAAGAATGAATTATGAACAATAAATTGAAAGATAAGAATTTATATTGAGTCATTAAGTCTCCTTTGTACACTAGTACTCACTTTACATTTCAGCTTTTGGAAAATTTGTATTTAAAAACAAATCCAATGCTATTCAGCCTCATGTAACAAAGAGAAAAGAAGATAGAATGAGAAAAAAAAAATCATACTGAAAGATTCTATTCATCATTACCTGGAAAATCTCATGTTCCCAGCCACTAAAAATCTAGCAAAGTTCCAAACTCGTCCACCAGCTACTTGCTGATCTCTGTAGCGCCTCCAGCTCAATGTGATCCTCCCTGTCTACAACGTCCTTCAGCCATCACCAACTTTACCACTCATTTTGACATTGATTCAAAATGCCTGCATGCTTTAGTTATGTCCTATCTATCCAATAATACTCTAGCCTCCTCTTGTCAGGTCTTTAGATCTCTTATACCTTTATCTCTTTCATTGTCCCTTGAATAATCCTGTACACATAGTAAGCATTAAATTTTTTTTTTAAATGCAAATACTAGAAGGAGTATGGTGCTAACTAGGCCAAAAGATAATCTATTTGCAGCAGTGAGCAATATTCTGTTCAAAAGTTAAAACAAGGGCTTGTGTGACTTACCCAAGGCTTTTCATTGGCCCCTGCTTGGGGAAGGTGTAAGTATCTGTACTTTCAATACTCTTTCACCATCTCCATTACTTCAGCCAGATACTCAGGCTTCACCCTGTCTTATTTGTTTAGGATGACTCACCCCCACTTGCCTCATTTGCTCCATGGCCCTGTCCTGGACCCCAACAAAGTCAACAATTCTATATACAGCATGATCATAAAGTTTGTGTGCAATTTTATGGCACCCTCTATTTTATTTGTTTATGTTTTCACATATCATTTATTCAAAAAAAGCAATATGTTGTTCTTATAAGTGGTGTGTGAGTACGTTTAAGGAAACTGAAGTCCACTGGCCTAGAAAATTTTCTACACCCCTAACTGGAATTGTATCTGAGTGACCACAAGGTGTTCTGCAAGTGGGTATCAGTAGTTCTCTAAGTGTGGACCCCTGACCAGCAATACCTAAGAACCATGAAGGTTTAATAAAGGCCATATATTTATAATAATTAGTTTGTTAGTTACAAAATAAAGCTAAAATGCTACAAAGAATAAGCTAATTTTTTAAGGGAGAATTTCTCTGAAATTAAAAGCTTAATAATGTGAAAGATTCTGAGATGTCTCTGAAATTACAAGCTAGAAATGCAAATTCTTAGATCCCAACAATACTGAATCAGAATGTTTAGGAATCGGGCCCAGCAATCTGCATTTAACAAGCTCCCTAAACTTGTTACAATGCACACTCAAGTGTGAGAGCCACTGGGTAAACAGGCCCAAAGTAGGATCAAAAAATGCACGTACAGTTGACTTATATATTATAATGATGTCTTTCCTGCTTTTTTCCTGTATTTTTCAAGTTTTCTATTAAGAGTATATAATTCTTTATTAAAAAGTTACTTTTCCAACTAAACAATAGTAATATTTTACATAATGATAAGAAAATCTACAGAATTCATTATCTCAAGAGGCTTTACAAGTTAAAAATATAAATAGGTTTTTACTAAGAATCGGTTAAATTAGAACTGATAGTCATCTAATATATATAAACTATATATAGAGGATGCCAAATAATATATACATGTTTTAAGAAAGGAAAAAACTGTATCGAAATTGTGGTACTTAAGTCGTGTTTGACTTCTGCAATTACAAGAGATACAAAACACAACATATATATACAAGATAACAAGTGTTATCAGTATATAATGGGTATTACAAATTTAATACAGTTGTTTTTCCTTTTTTAAAACATGTATATATGTTTTTGGCACTTTCTACACATAAATTATTTATATATATTAGAAATTCACATCACTATACCTACTATGTACAAAGTACTATTAGGTTCTATGTGAGGTGCAAAGTATTGAAAATGATCTATTCTCCAAAAAACTTCCAAAGCAAAATTGGAAGATAAAACATATATTCCCCCAAATACCTACAAAATAAGGAGATAGATGCAAAATATTTAAAAACATCAGCTCTGCAAAGTCAAGGACTTTGGTTCCTGTATCATTGGTATCTAAAACAGTGTCCAGCATATAAGCATTCAGTAAATGTTCATTGACTAACAGGATATATGTATGTGTGTATGTATGCATGTGTAGATGCAAAGGGAATACGTCCCATTTACCCTCTACAAGTTCACTGAAAATCAACTGACAAAAGGCTAATTAAGACTTTCAAGTTTATTTGATCACAGTTTTATATGATACAATAGCTTTCAGAATAAAGACCCCAAGATATAGGGACAACTGTGTTTTTATGCTTAGGTTCAACAAAGTATGGACAGCTATGTAGCAATAGGATTTGCCAAAAAAGGTATGATCTAATGTTAATTGACGGATTGGGGAAACCCAGTAGGTAGGTCAGATAATTTCTTTATGAGCAGTTTTTACAAGGAAAAGTAGGGGGAGTTAAAGTAATATATTTAGGTTTTATGGCTGGCTCTGGGGAAAAGGGGTTCTGGTTTCTATTACCTGCCTTGGGGTAAAAGGGTTCTAGTTTCTATGGCTAGCTTCTAGGGAGAATGAGCAGTCAGAAATGACAGGGGGGGTCAGACAGAGCTGCTTCTGAGGCCTCTGTTTTGGAGTATCAGTTTCTAAGCCCCTGTATATGCATGCATGGATATATAATACAATTAGTAAGTACTTGAGGATTTCAGTAAGTATACACAAAGATCTTGGGTCAAGTTAAAATCATAATGGAAATAATTTATTTTTAAGTTATAGAGAGGCACTATATGAAGCTAATGAAGCATGTAGCTCAATAGATACAAAGCATAAACATTTTTCTGGAAGCATACTGGAAGCTGTTATTGATTACTGGGGAAAGAAAGACTAGCTGTTGAGTGGTGACATCTACTTTTTATAACTTTCTGTATAGTATTAAATTTAATTATGCATATAGCTTTTAGTTTAAAATGCTAATTTCAAAAGAGAGCATAAAAAATCTTACCTGACTGTTTCAAGTAATGCTTAGTAATTGAAGAAACTCCTTGAGGTGCCACGAAGTTACAGTCTCCTTCTTTCATCACCATTCCTTCAATAGGAGAGGTGAGAGGTTTCAAAATGCCATGAGCGAACAGTTCATCATAAAAACTTAAATAAAATAAATCAAAATATATACAATATAAGTATGTACTATGACTAGCTCTGAAATACCATATTCTCTTCCACAAATTCTTAGAGCTCATAATTCTAAATCATAACTAGAAATCTTCATATGATCAATACAATGTCAATTTTGTGTTAAATAAAATTTATAATTCAAATGAAAAACAGAAACGTTTTGAGAATCCACAGATGTTTTGCTAACATTAGCCAAAGGCCTATTTCTACAGAAGTATATTTCAAATTTAAAATTAATGAAAACAAACAGAAATAGATTTAGCACATCAATTTTAAACTTGGTGAAGAAAACTGAGGCCAATAGCAGCTATTTATTTTCCTTCTTCCTCACCATCAACATAGAAATTGATATAAATATACTGAAACCTTACTACGTTCAATCTGTCATCTCATCAAGTCCTCTCTACAGCCCCATGAGGTAGATGTCATAGTTTCCTACTTAAGTTAACCTTTCCCTACTAGTATCATCAATATGAATATCATAATAATTTCATTGTGCTACAGGAGGCAAAGTTTAACTACATTAAATATAGATGATTCCCTATCTTTTTACATCATATATCTACTAAGATAAATTCCATCCCTCGCAACTAACTCACCTCTGGTGTTTTTTGGCATAATGAGGCGTGCAAGTGATGTACTGAGCACCCAAGTCAGCTGTGCACTGTGAATTGTGAGGACTGCTGGCTGTGGTCATTCTTCCCCCTTGAATTAATGAATCCACAGAGAAACGTCAACGCACTAGAATAAACCTTCGCAATTAAAACAATTCAGGTTAACTTAAAACACATTACTTTTAACATACACTGAAAAATATGTTTTAAATCGAAGTATTTGTCATCTAACACTGTCACAGGTAATTAACAGGCCCAATTTGGTCACTGACTGTGACATTTAAACAAAAAAAAAGACTAAGTCATGAATAATCATCATCAGTACCCAGCACTGTTACTAGTGTGTATCTTTAGTGAAAGAAATGATGAATGGCATGTCAGAATGAATGAAACAACTAAGGCTGTTTCATTCAGGCAGTCAAGTTTCGTCAGAATGACAGGGCTGTGTCAACTGGATCTCTGGACAGTCTTGGTCTATGGGCATTTTGGGATCGTCATAATTTAGAGAAAGCTGTAAAGGCACAGTCGGACCGTGACAAAGTCCATTTATTAGGGACAGGGTAGGCCTAAGCACTGCTACCCGGGCTCGGGCCCGCACCCACGCTGCTCGCTCGGGCCTCCGCCTCGCGCCCCGGCGCAGCCCGGCCGCCGCCCCCACCCTCGCCCCTTTCCAGGCGGGTCCCGGCCGCGGAAGTCCCCGGTGACGCGACGAGGCGCGCAGTGCGCATGAGCAGTTGAGGCTCTGGACTTTTCTCCTCCGACTTAACTCGCTTGCGGCCCGCGCCACCTGTCAAGGCGCCGCCGGCGGTTAGATAACCTACCTGAGTCCCCCGCCTGGTCCCACACCGTGAGGTACAATGGGCCGGACGTCTCCCTCCTCAGCAGCGCGGCGCACAGGCTTCCTGTCAGCCCGGCGCCCACGATCAGCACCCGCGCCATGGTGGGAGGGAGCCGCGGTGAGCAGCACGGCCAGCCCGGGGCGTGCGGAGCAGCGGCCGCCGCGGTCGGGCTCCCGGGGATCCGCGCGCCCGCCGCCTCCCGGTGCCGCCGGCAGGGGGCGGAGAGGAGGCGGCGCGAGGCTAGCGGCGGGCGGCCCTAAGCAGGGGACAACCTCTGGGTTTCGCCTGGAGGGCCGCGACCTGACTTCTCAGACTGGCCGGCACTACCAGTTTCCAAATCCCGGCCTGCCCGCTGCCTAGAAGAGCTTGGAAACCGTGTAGGTACAGCAGCAGAACCCGCTTCGCACAGCACTGGTGTTGACTACCGCCGAGAAGCAGCCTGTGCCTGTTTGATCTTTGCTATTTTAGTACTCTAGGTTTGAAAATGGGAAGGAGAGGGAATATACCTACGGTGCCGGGACAAGCCTTCTTTGAATGCTTGAATGCCTGCTTTTAGCATAATAGGAAAATCATTTGGAATCTGGATATATCCAAAGATTGATAAGATAAGGATTCGTGCCATTGCCACTGTTTTTGTTACTGTTTTTGTTACTGTTGTTACCCTCCTAATATTGTCCTGGAAGTTCTCAAGGAAACAACAAAAACCAATGAGAATGCTGAACTATTATAAAATGAAGAGTTAGATTACACTTATATGCAGATAAATTATTACCTGGAAAACTCCAGAGAAACCCACTATCAGAACTAATAAATTGGCAGTGTAGCCAATTATAAGGAAAACATTTAAAAATGATGAGTTTTTTTCTTTGTCCATATCATTAAAAAAATGCGTCCAATTAGTGATGAATAATGTACATATCTAATAAGAGATGAAAGAAATATAAGGAAATGTAGATGCACATATAATTTGGCCTAAAATTTCTAAGCATTAAAGTAAAAAGGTGTAACTGAACAGAAAAACATTGAATACATAATCATTTACTACTTGTTTGTTACAGAATACACAAGATGAAATACAAATAGCAAACAAAGTTTTGAAGCATGAATGAAAATGGAAGGTAATATTTAAAAAATCTTAAAGGTGATACTGGAATTTCGCTCTTCAGTAGGTTCTTGGTCTCTGTGATTTGAAGAATGAATCTGCGGACCACAGATCAGTGGTAAGATAGGATTTATTTACAGAAAAGAACACAGAAGTGCCAGAGCTCCTGGCAGAGAGAGAGAACCCAAGTTGGGAGAGAAGAGCCCTGTCTGTCGGCTCTTTGTCTAGGGGTATAGTCACGTGGGGCCCTGGTAGTTACATTTAGTGTGTTTGGGACATCTTGTGTGGGACATGTCTGGAACATGTCTGGGATATGTCTGGCCCTTGGTAGTTATAGTTACATTTAGCTGGGCTTGGTAGTTACATTTAGCGTGTCTGGGACATAGTTTCTGGGACATGTCTGGGTCGCAAATGAATGACTACAATCCCTTTCATTCGCAGACCTAGGAAATGCCCCCCATCCTACCCTCCAGCCTGCTGGTTCCGCTGCTCCCAGCCACCGCACCAACATCGCCAAGTTGGAAGCAGCAGGTCCGCGCCCTCCAGCTCCTGGCTGCCACTTGTCCTGTATCAAAGGCAAATGACAGACGCTAAAGGAAGATGTGTATAAACTGAATACAATTCTAGAATAAAGAGAAATATATAAATATAATGAGCATGTTTAAATTTTTGGATATTTAAATACCAATTAAAAAGTACCATTTTACAATTTATTAGGAATTACTTTTTAAAATACTAAATGTCTACATTTGCAAGGAAACAGTAAAATACACACCCATATATTACTGATGAAAGTGTAATGGACAAATTTTCTAGGGTACAGGTTGATTACCAAAAGCCTTAAAACCATGTCCTTTAAGCTAGACAATTATCTTGGGAAAATAATGTACAGGTGTACATCAAAGTTGATATACAAATTCACTTAATATATAGAAACATTGAAATATTTACTCATTAGAAGATTGAGTTATGACTATTCATCTATATAAAGCTACTAAAGAATGTGGTTATATAAGGATGTATGGGAAATGACTTACTATATAATGCTGAAAAACACAGGCTACAAAACTACAGTGTAATTCCACAGTTTCATAAATATGCAAATATATATGCAGTATTAGAGAAATACGGAAGGAAGCCAGTGTACTTATATTTTTTCTATTTCAATTTTTTTATGAAAATCACGTGTTTTTTAAACCACTTATTTTAACTACAAACTAAAAGTGATATGCTGGAAAGAATAAGCTAATATTCCACGGTTGGCTACTGGCACTAACACATCTTTATGAAGAGATAGGAATGAATAGATGACCTAGAGAAAATTAAGATTGCAAAATAACTGGGACAACTTTCTGTTCTAATATTTACTCTTCCTACTCACTTTGACCTTTTCCCTGGATTTCTTTCCTATAAGTCTTTTCAAGGTTTGCTCCTTGAATGACTTTCAAATCCAGCTTTAATAATCACCTAAAAGAGGCCATCTCTAACCAATTGACTTATAATAGTCACCCAGTGACCATTCCATAAACCTGTTTTATTTTTCATGTTGTTAAATCACTGTTAGAAGCTATCTTGCTTTTTTAACCTATTATTTATTTACTGTCTTTCCCCTATTAGAATTTAAACACCAGTAAGGTAGAAACTTTGTCATATTCAATACAGTATCCCTGGCAACTAGAATCAAAATTAGAATTCTCGGAGACTATGAGTGTTCAGTAACTGCTTGGAAGACATACAAGACTTTAAGGATAATACTTTTAAAGCAAGATAGGCTGGATTCAGTTGGATAATTTCAACATTAAATATCCTTTCCCAGAAAGTGCTTTTTAATGGTATAATATGACTGTATAATATAAAATAGGTCCATCCGCAAACAATGTTTTTTGCATTATGGACATAAAATTTCTGTGTTATTTATTTAGATTTTGATTATTTAGATTGCGTTGAATATATTTAAAAGAGCAATGAACCTTTTGTTTTATTAATAAATGTTAATATTTATAGTATACCAGGAATTATATCCATTATAAGTAAAATTATGCTGAAAAATTTTAGATGTCAACTTAAATGTAAGAGAAGATGCTTAATTTAAGAAAAACTCTTTGGTGAGTTCTGTAAGCAAAAATGTTTAGATGACACTGGATAAAGAATTTCTGATGTCCTATCAAGGCATACGGTTAACAAGCCCACAAGGAGGGTTCATGTTACTCACCACACAGAAAGCCAGTTACTGAGACAATAAGGATTCTCAAGGAAGAAAGGATTTACTACAGGAGATGCAGGGAGGGGAAGGCACAGATTGCCTCAAATCCAACAGGTCTGGGGGCAGTATGGAGGTGAAAATGAGTAATGCTTGAAGGGAGTGAACATCATTACATGTGTGGGGTGGAGAATAGAGCACTCCAGCACAGTGAAAAATCATGTTAATACATATATCCCATGAATAAAAAATGGTGGATAAGTCCCTCCCAGGGTGGGGATTTTAATATTATAATGAGCTAGGGGTTAATATTGGTCATTATTTTAGTCTTGTGTGCAGACTGAGGGGGTCCTTGGGCATAATCCATGGTGGCATATCACTTATCTTTTCTAGATGAACAGGTGGTGTAAGGCTGTGGAGTTAATCTCATGGCTGCAAGAGGGCTCCAGGTTCCAGGGAAAGAAACTCTAAAGGGAATGCAACAGGGCAACAGAAAGTTGCACAGTTCTGGTCTGTAATCTTACTGGCCTAGGAACTTGAAACATAACAGAACTACAAAAAAAAAATAGTTAAAAAACAATTTCTTGCTTATGGAGCTGTTCAGGAGACGAATACATGGCTGAAAGAGAGGAGTAAGATGTAATTGCCATCTCATTGTAATGTCTCGATGGGCCTGATAATTACAACGAATTGTATTCCTCAGAGAAAAATTCTTTCTCAGCATTTACTGTAAAGAAGTACTCTTCCTATTTTTATTTATTTATTTGGACTTAAGGATCCCCATTTTTTTAACAGGTTATAATCAATATTATGAGGGGGTTACTTGTCATTACATAAATTACGTAAATCATAGCAACACTTTTAAAATTTGCTTATTGCCGTCAATGAAACCAAAAGCTATTATATCAAATATAATACACGTATATACCTATACCAAAGGAGAGAAGTCCAACTTCTGTAAATTAAAGCTTTAAGTTAGAAAGCATTTTTTTAAAAAACAAATTCAGCTTAAAACTTCCAGATCCATGTAATTTGTGCCTAGCTATTAAAATATCTCACTGGATATTATGTTATGTAAGAAAGACATAACAATTACGTGCATATCAATTATGTTCCAAAGTTGCAAGTGGTATATTCTCTTTTTTGTTAATATATATTAATTTCAATTGTGTGATGGGTATTACTGTTTACTATGTGATGATAAAGCATCATATCACATATATCAAATATAAGTTTTATAACAGCTGCTCAGGGAGGTTAAGTAATCTGCGGTAGAGCTAGGGGTTTTATAATTTCTGCATTATGTCCTTCTAGGTATAGTGTCTGTCTTATTGGATGAGGTTCTTGAGATCTGCAAGTCACATTTTTTAGTGGGGAGATTCTAGGGTTGGCCTCTGTAGGTCCCTCTCTGGTTTCTTGTTTTTCTTTCTTTTCTTTTTTTTTTATTAAGTCATAAACACATAGATCATGTATACATTAATGCACTTATGGGATACAAAGTGCTGATTTTAAGTGCAATTTGGAATGCTTACATCAAACTAGTTAATATAGCCTTCACCTCATTTACTTATTTATTGTGTTAAGACATTTATACTCTATGCTTAATAGATTTGACATGTACCCTTGCAATATGCATCATAGGTGTGGCCCCACTGTTTATGGTTTCTTATTTTTCTAGAAAGAATTTAAGTGTTTTGGCTTCCCAGAATGAAAAAGACTCAAAAGTTACACTTTTGTAAACAAAATAAGTCTAGACCTCAAGAGTCCGAATGAAAGTTATCCAAGCTTCCAAATCACCCTTCTCATGCCCCTCCACCCCGCTAAGAAAACCAAGTAAACATACTTTAGATAAATGTTATTCCAGTAAGAGTATTAGCATATTTTTAGTTCAGACATTAATTAATGTGCAATGTGTGATAAAATTCTCAAAATTGGGCTGAATAATACTATAATGGAGACTTCAAAAAGGGGATTTATACTATGAAATATGATAATTGGAAAAGTATGGATGATGAAATTAAATGGCCCCAAATCAGAATGCTGACTACCAATTATACATCTGCATCTGTAGACAAATAACTTCATTCTTCAAAGCTTCAGTTTTTTCATCTGAAAAGAGTAGTATTCCCTACTTCACAGAATTATTTGCTGCAATTTTATAAATAGTATTATTTTCTGCAATTTTATAAATGATATTATTTGCTGCAATTTTAAGAATATAAAACTTTTTTTTATGTATAGGTCTCAAATGTGGTGCCTTTTCATGGTGATGTATTTCATCCTAATTCTTGGAAGTACTCACGGTATCTTCCGAAATCGAAGACCTGTGAACCCTGAAAAAGATATGAATATTGTAAGATGTGAGGAAATAAATCTAAGCTGCTTAAATAACAGAGGATGCTACTCCAAATTTTGAAGTTTTAAGTTACCAGATTTACAGTCAAATGCCTATATCCCCATTTATATATTTTGATATGGGTCAATTAATGTTCTTTATGTGCTATTCTATAGCTTACAATTTCTCCTTCAACCTTATTCTATCTCCATAATGTAATTATATAAATAGATTCAAACCTTCTTGGAAGACCTATAAATTCTCTCTTCTGTACACTCCCATATATACAAATTTCAGATATAAGATTAGATAAATGTATAGATATAGAAACATTTATGGATATTCATATATTTTTAAATTGCATATAGGAGGGTAGGTAAATATACAAATGACTAGTAGAAAAGAAAATATTAGTAGACTAGTTCTTGAATATCTCTTCAAGGGTAGGATTTTTTTGTTTGTTTATATATTCTTGAATCCCTAGTGTATAAGATAAGTGCATAGTACATGTTCTATAAATATCTATTACTGAATGAACCAGTAAATTAATGAAAATATTAATATATAAGTGTGAGTGGAGGGAGAATACCAAGGTTCATTATTGCATAATGATTTAGACATGGCAAACCATTTCTAAATGGAAAATCATCCAGCTTAATTGGCTAACAATGTCACACTAAAAGGTTTGCTTGTTCTTTATCTAGAGCCAAATTATCTCCTACTGGGGCTATCCTGATGAAGAGTATAATGTTGTGACTGAAGATGGTTATATCCTTGGCCTTTATAGAATTCCTCATGGGAAGACAAACAATCCTAACAATCCAGGTAATATTCAATTGAAGATAGACTGGTGACTATCTGGAGCCCAAATTTCTTAACTTGTCCAATTCTTCTCAGTGAATTTAGGGCAAGAAAGGAATCTTAAGATTAAATGATCAGTCAACTTCTCATATATCTTTCTCATGCTTCAAGAAGAGAATTTGACTGTCAACTAGCTTTCTGTTCATAGAGTGGTTGTGGTGGAAAACAAGTTGTTTCTCCCAGCCTTATTTCATGGATTTCTTTACATGTTAATTCTCTAGAATTTTCTTTGTTTTATGAGGAATTAGAAATGCTCTGAAACACATTAACATTATTATTATGTAGGTTTGCAAAAAGGCTGATAAAAGTTTCCTTCTGTGCCCTTACAATTCTCTCCTCTAATAACAGCAGAGGGATCAAGTTGGTAGCATCATTCATTCTTTATTTCAATATAAGTACATTGATAACAACAGACTGTGTATGAAATAGACTAGAATTTGTCAGAAGACCTGGGATGTAATCCTAGGTCTTCTACTTCCTGGCCAAATATGTAATGGATTACTTTTGCTTATTCATACAATTGCCCAAATAAAAGCCAAATGTTTCTCTCTTTTCTCCTCATATTTTATCCCTGAGAAAAAATGTTTCTCATATGGCACCCTCTCAAGTTCTTTTGAATATTAAAGTACACTTTGGAGAAGACATTAATTTGAAACATCCTGAATCAATGTAATTTTGTATACTTATAAAAGTCAAAGTAACAGTAATTATCCCTCATACTGTGACCTCATTTTGCAAGTACTGTAATAAAAGATTTAAAGATCATTTTTTTAAAATGCTCTAAACAAGTGCCTCAGAGTGTTCTAGAGGCAGAGCCTGAGAGAGGTGTTCAAGTGCATCTGATTTATTAGTGGGATACTGTCAGGAGATAGTAATGTGGAAATTAGGATAGGGTAGAGAAAGAGTTAAGGAATCATGAGACTCAACTGGGGTCATAGCTACAAAATGAGCTCAGAGGACCTTAATGGCACTATAGAGAAGGTTTTACCTTTAAGTTAGGGAGCCAGCTTTATGCATTCCCATGTCAGTTAATTATTGCCTAAAATTTGTGTCTAAAATACTATCCCTAAAAGAAGGTCGCAAAGAAATTCCCATAGGCCAAGGGCCTCAGAAAGAAACATTAAAGCCATGAGAGTACTCATGAATTACCCCCACTTTCACCACCACCATTCATTCTAGATTTCTCTTCCTCTAAGCCAGCTTGCCTAATGTAGTAAGCTGATCCTGCATCCCTAAGGGCTACCATATCCATATCTCATCATAGTTCTTGTACTTGTTCATGTTCAGTTAAAATAGAGCATGAGAGTAGCAAAAGATGGCTCATTGGATCACTTTAACACCAAATGTATTTCTCTCTTTTGTCATGTTGTTACCAGCAACCCTGCTTTTTTATGATAATCAAGACAAGGTACCCCTGCTAGTATAGTGACTCCTTTCTTGCTTCCTTGTCTTCAGTAATGAGGAGCCCAAAGTGACCAGGCAGAGGTTGTAAATTGAAGTTTTTTAGGATACTTACAGTGCCTTGGTGGAAGCATTTTCTCTCTGGGAATCAGAAGCTCTAGATCTAGAGGGCCTAAAATTGTGAGAACCAGAAGCATTACTAGGAGTGAGGGTGAGTGGGGCTGCTCCTAATCTCTCCTCTTTTTTCTCAGACACATGTATTCTACTTACTGGGGAATCAGCAATGTTATGACCATTTGTTAAAGGTTTATAATAAATCCTGAAGAATGGCACATGTATTCACAGGATGTAATCTCCCAGATGGCATCTCCATTGAGCCTTTAATGGGTTGTTTCATTGCTCCTTAGGTTGACAGTGTCTTGACGGGAGTTTTATGATAAGACCAGTGGATACTACATCCATGTACCAATGAATGCATCTTATTTGACATTAAATGAGTCCCTTATTTAAAATGGGTATGAGTCCCCTTATTACTGTAAGATTTTTTATCCCTAAAGCTTATATATTTGAGTGAGACATGACCTAATTGTCCATTTGGTGATTTGAAAGAAATCCATTCATGGATTGTATTAAAAGTCCTGACATATGAAGTTTTATCTTATCAGATATTAAAAGATTAGATTTCAAATAAGAGATTTTCATGTATATACTATAACATTAAGAAAAATTTTTTCCCACATTTTGTTTTCCAGTTCAGAGGCTTGTTGTATATTTACAACATGGTCTCCTCACATCTGCCAGCAACTGGATTTCTAATCTTCCCAACAATAGTCTGGGCTTCATTCTGGCAGATGCTGGTTATGATGTCTGGATGGGAAATAGCAGAGGAAATACTTGGTCCAGGAAACATTTATATCTAGAAACAAATTCCAAAGAATTCTGGGCTTTCAGGTACAAACAAAATGGAGTAGGATTTAATTTTATTTTATAAATGTATTAAACTTTTTTTGAATGACATAAGATATAATCTGACTCTTTTCTCAGTTCAAGAATTTCCAAAACCATTAAAATGTGTTTCAAGTTTGGTTTGAAAATTAAAGAAGGCTTGATTGATTTCAAGTTTCTCATTTTTCAGTAATAACCTTTGCCTCTTACTTAGTACCTTCCTGACCAACCTCATCCTTGCTTCAATTACTCTTCTAGTCTATAACTCATATATTTTGTCTACCTCTCTGTACTTAAAATATACAAATACCCTCCTGATGCATCTGCCTCATAGGTATTTTATTTCCTTGACTTTGGGTTCCACAGAGAAGTCTCTCATTCAGTAGGTACATTATACAGATACCGCATAACTTACTGATTAATATCTAAAGAGGGTTGAAAATTGCCTTTATTCATTTACCTGATCATTATCTGCAAATGTCAATATAACGTTAGTAGAAAGTACTATGTTTTTCTCTTTCTTTTGCAGTTTTGATGAAATGGCAAAATATGACCTTCCAGCCTTCATTGATTTTATCGTGAAGCAAACTGGACAAAAGGAAATATTTTATGTAGGCCATTCACAGGGCACTACTATTGGTATGCCAAGAAAAAGTTATTGCTGATTAGTTATCTCTTATTTTCTTTTTGATGGTTAGATATGCTTCTTAAGATTGTAGATAAGCTTCTAGCCTGTAAGTGAAAAAAAGGAAAACTTTAAGACAAACAGCATAGCAGCATCCCCTGGCAGTTTTCTCTAGTCTCAAAGAATTGATTGTAAATACAAGGCTGTTTGTAGTTTTGTTTGTTTCAAATTGTATAACAGATATCCATGTTGGAAGATCAAAATGATATATAACTATCATTTGTTCCACAAATAGAGCTTCCATGTTATTTTTCCTTTTAAAAAATGTAGCATAAGATTTTATGAGTGGGAACAACTTAAAAAGTCTATGTTGTTGTACTTAAGACAGATCAAAACTTAAGAAATATACAAAAATGAGGAAAGTTTTGATATTTAAAGACGACTCAAGAATAACTTTAATCAGAATTCTAATGCCTGTCTAATGCATAATAACTTTTCCAGGAATAAATTCCTTAATACCTAAAATAATTCTCTTAAATGGTACTATAAGTTTCTTTAATCTTATTCTTTTTATTTTGCAGATAGAAAACGCCATTTTATAATGAATACTAATACTTAAAAGGCTTTTTGTCCACCTAACAGAATAACTTTCTTACAGAAATAATTCACTTTCTATTATAAAAAGCATGCTGAATAACAATCTAATCCCATTTTTCACGATATTTTATCTGACATATAAATAACAGCCTTTTAGTCTGAAATCTCATTAGCTCTTCAATTGTCTGAAACCAGGAATGCGTGAAAACTTGGTTATGCGCGAAAAAAGGGAAATTTGCCAGAGTTTATTAACTTAAATATGATATATAATGGCTTTATTATTTGAACTCAGAACCCAACCAAAGTTAAATAAGTAACCAACTAGAATAGAGATGTAGAAGTAGAAGGCTTGATAGCAAAAGGGAAGCATTTCTATTTTCATATTAATCACTCTAAACTATCATTAAAATATAATGTTTAGTATTTGCTATGTAATAAATCAAGGAGAATAACTATGAAAGTAATTTGACATTTATTGTGTC
This sequence comes from Perodicticus potto, assembly GCA_963574655.1. NCBI lineage: Eukaryota > Metazoa > Chordata > Mammalia > Primates > Lorisidae > Perodicticus > Perodicticus potto. The sequence goes on along the minus strand of CAUYRH010128000.1, from coordinate 15,314 downwards.
TCTCACCAAAAGTATAAAATTCATCCATCTGAAAATTTCATTTATCTCATTTTCATCATTGCCAGTTATACAAATGTTGAGTATTACTCCTGACTTGCGAACTATGGTGTCACAAGTCTGACTTATGTCTAAATTATCTTTCTTTATGGTGTAAATATTTATAAACCTCTGATTATTGGCACTAGGTTGTGATTAATAATATGTATAGTGTCACATCCTAGGTGATCAAAAATATTTGACAAGTGAATTAGGAAATGAATGACTAAATTACTTGTTCAGAGACTATATTTTGCTCCATGTTATCATCTCTGACATGCTAATATTTGCTTTAAAATAGCTTACTCATTTGTTTCTTATTTTTTTACAGGTTTCATAGCATTTTCCACAATACCAAAGATAGCTGAAAGAATCAAAATATTTTTTGCCTTAGCACCAGTTTTTTCCATTAAATATTTAAAAAGCCCTTTAATTAGAACACTAAACAAATGGAAGTCATTAGTCAAGGTATATTTTTTTGCCATTCTTTTGTATCATTGATAACCCAAAGTGACAGTGTTGCTGTGCTTCCAAAATAAGAGATCTTGACTATGTTTGCACAGCCACATGTATAAACTGAGATTTTTAGTTTTCATTCGATTCCCGCATTTGTCTCCATAAAGAAATGTAATTTTATTTATGCCTTTAGATACCTCCTTGTGAGAGGAAATCCAGCTGTCAAACTATATCCATTAAAAACCTGCTTCCAGATTTTCTCCTTAACTAAAAAATGTAAATCTACTATTAGTTAATCTGTTTGGTTCTTTTCATAATGAAGTCCTACATCATTTCTTCATTTATTATTGTGGTCTTCTCAATAATGGATAAAACAAATTTGTTTTACAGGTTTTGTCTAAGAGAAAAGAATTCTTACCTGAAACCTCGTTTAGCAAATTTATTGGTTCAAAACTGTGTCCACGATGGATTTTTGATAAAATTTGCCTCAATATCTTGTCTACGATAGTTGGATCTGACCCAAAGAACTTAAATAAGGTGAGAACAAATTGCATTTGAAATGTATTTTGCCAATATTTTCAAAAGCAACCCTTTAATAGTGCTGATGTTATGCCTTGTGTGTCATTTTGTGACTCGTCCTCATACACCAGCAGTTACATTCTTCACCTGTCTGATTTGATGACTACACCAACATGGTGCAACCAGTTTTCATTACTGGGATTATTTTGCCTCCATATGTGTCTTGCTCTCTGTAAAGGTTAGAGAGCAGCTGATGTGATGAGTATCTTTATTAGACTTTGCTACCAGGTGTTAGTTTCCTGATACTTCTCATATTTAGCTCCTCTTATATTCACTTATTTCCCATCAACTCCTCCTCTTATACCCTGGTTTCTAAAACTCTTTTCCTTCCTTATTGATCCTTTCATAATTAGAATTAGAGCTTACCAATTATCTTTAAACTGTTAGCACTGATCAATAGTCCAGAAATGAGAAACTGTTGTGGTTGTCAAGGTACTATTACAAGACCCTTTGGATTGATTTGGTACAGTTTCTTTTAAAGCAATGGTTTTCAACCTTCCTAATGCTGCAACCCTTTAACAGTTCCTCATGTTGTGGTGACCCCCAACCATAAAATTGGTTGCTACTTCCTAACTGTAATCTTGCTATTTTTGTTGCTACTTCCTAACTGTAATCTTGCTAATGTTATGAATCGTAATATACCTGATATGCTGGAGACCCCCAAGGGAATCGTGACCCACAGATTGAGAACTGCTGTTTTAAAGATATGTGCATTTCTTCTAAGTCCTTTTCATCTTGTTAAATTAAAAAATCTAGATTTGTACCTCTTTCATGTTTACATGGATGGAGCTGGAACATATTCTTCTTAGCAAAGTATCCCAAGAATGGAAGAAAAATTCAGAGATAAAGTCTTTTGAGAGAAAAAAAAAATCTAGATTTGCAGAAATAATCATGGCATTTGGACTAGTGGTTAGTTCTTATACTTGGACCTTTCAAGAACTTCTCATTGAAAACCAATTTGTAGGCCAAGCGCGGTTGCTTCCACCTGTAATCCTAGCACTCTGGCAGGCTGAGGTGGTTGGATTGCCTGAACTCACAAGTTTGAGACCAGCCTAAGCAAGAGCAAGACCCCATCTCTAAAAAATTTCTGGGCATTGTGATGGGCACCTATAGTCCTAGCTACTTGGGAGACTGAGGCAAGACAATCACTTGAACCCAAGAGTTTGAGGTGGCTGTGAGCTGTGACACCACAGCACTCTACCAAGGGTGACAAAGTGAGTCTTTCTCTTTCAATAAAAAATAATAAAATAAAATAAATTTTTAAAAAAGAGAACCAATATACATTTAAAGAAAGAGATTCTTTTAATTCCCAAACACATTTTTATGCCATCAGGACGTGTGTTGATTTTTTTCAACCTCAAGAAGATCTTGCCTTATTCTCCCAAGGCTATATAGACAATTACCTAAATATGAAAGAAATATTTCACAATGCAAGAAAAATGAACTCAATTCTCACCTTTTTTGCCAACAATGGTATAATGAATGTACTTTCTGAATAGAATGCATAGGACTATTTTAACGTTTTTCTGTCCATCTACTGTTATGCTCCTACTACGAGATGACTGGAACAAAATAAATATGATCTTTATTTTTGCTTGGTTTATTCATTCATTCTATGTCTTGAGTAATATGTTTGGCCCATAGTATATATTTTATAATTGTACTGTGGTGTCCCTGAAAATTCCTTTTCTGTGAATAGCAGTAGAACCTTTGTGAATTAACCATGCCAGGGACTGTAAAAAAGTGGTCAACACACAGAGGTGGTCAACATAAGGACAGAGGCCTATTGTACTGATACATACATGTACTTTACCTTCTTGTACAGGTCATGTTAGAGAATATCAAACAAAATCACAATCAAAACAGTAAAATATATATACAGAATCACCCAAAATCAATACATTTACTGTTTTCTCATGGTTTAACCATTCTTTCTGAAAAAAAACCCAAAAAACAGTCAATCTTAGTCTGCTTCTTAGTCTTATTACAAACATTAAGTGGAGAAAGCTCTTTTAATGCCAGTTATGTCACTCAGTCTTTCTGGGCATTTTCACATAGTAAATGACTTCAACTGCATTATCAGATGCCTCACATATTATTTTGGAGACTCTGCAATTCCTCACTTGCTTCTTCCACTTCATCAGCTGCTTAATGTACTTTTATGCTAGTCTGGAATTCAGTCAATATTGCTTGGAAAATTGCTTCTATGTCAGATTACCACCTCATCAGCCATTGCAACAAAACCTTCCAAATCTACTCCTTCCAATTCTGCCATAGAAGTTAGACTGTCTAGTGGGGCCAAAACATCATACTTTGGCGTTGTGACAAACCCAACTTTCTTGAAACACCTCTGCATCATTTCTGGATGAACTTTACTCCAAGTAGAACTCATCCAGAGGACACGATCCAGAGTGTTGACTGATAATAGCAGAGGAAGCTGCTTCTACAGGAAGACCACAGGTTTGTGTTTTAGTAATGACCCCCTGCAAGAGCTGGGCTCAATAGTGTATTCTAAATGTTTTGATGATGTCTTGATCAAGAGGTTGGAGTTTGACGTTGTGTTCCAGAGTCATATTTGTAACATGATTCACTTGTGGGTGGTCAGGCCATTTGTCTACTATCAGGAAAATAGGCTGTTTCTTCTCTATTTCGTGGCTTATACCACTTGTCTACTCCTCAAATAGGGCACCAGTCATCCCCATGCATTTATTTGATCTCCAAGTGATGGGGAAGTCTTTGCAATTCAAGTTCTTGATTGAATGCATGTGGCTTTGCTGATTTGCTAATCACGAAGGGTGTTAGTTTCTCTCTGGTCCAGCAAAGCAGAACTGTGAAATGTTCTTTAGAAAGTTTTCTGTTCTAACATTTGTCACCCTTCATGAAAGAGAGTTTGTAGTCATTAGCATTAAGATGTCAACTTTAACATCTTCAACATTCCAACTTCTGGCAAAGTCAGGGAACTTTTGATGAACTTTTCTATGACTTCTTCTAGAAGTTCATTCAATTCACCACATAAGACATTCTGGGAGATCTCGTGTCACAGTTTAAATTTCTCAAGCCAACCATGTGATGCTTGGAAATCTGCCATCCCTGATTCCTGTGCAAATTTTAAAGCAACTTCTTGGATCATTGGCCTGGAGATACAGGTGTATTTTGAATCAGCTTAATGTGGCTTCATTGACTTCATCAAGGGAAGTTTTCCTCCTCTTCTTCTATAGGGCTCTGCTTTCCTTACCATATCTCTGTATATACTCGTGTTTATGTTTTTGGATGTTGCAAAATGTGGTCTTGCTGACCCCAAAGTGTTCTGCTGTCTTTCTTTGGCTACTGTTTTCTGGAAAATGTACAAGATGAGCCTTTCCTTCAATGTCAGTTTTTGAGTTCTCTCCTTTGGGGCATCATATCTCAATTAACTGTAAAATTTTTCAGTAATTGTAAAATGTACCTACAATTAAAACTAATTGAAAAATATCTTCCACAACATGTGATAAACAATATGACATTGGGCCTAATCCAACACACAGTAAAAATAGAACATGGAAAAAGAACTTACACTAAAGAAAACAATAAATCACCTAAGGGGAATCGCCCAAACCTTTTCCCACTTGGTGTAAAGCCAACTCAACTGGTCAAGTTATAAAAGATGAAGTAATATTGTATGTCACAGCCATGTGGTCAAGATACAACTTACAGAGGTTGGTCTTCCATTGTGTACATGTGTGCGTGTCTGGTCTATGAAAATTGATTAACTTAAGGAGGAGGTCAGTGTGAGGAGGTGGTCAACTGTGGGGGTTCTACATATTACAACAGTTTCTATTGTTCTACGGTTATTATTGTTCTATATTATTACTATACTGTTCTGCATATTACAACAACTTCAAATTTGTGGGCGTCTTCTGGGACAGAAGTTGATACTATTGTATGTTGTAATGTGGCTATGTCCTAAGTTAGTTGGAACTTTGGAAGATTGTAAGTGGAAATTTTTTACACATGATGTGTTTGGAAACAGTGAGTATAATGCTGTAGTTCCTCTTGAATGAGCCCATCACAGTCTGTGAACAAAGTAGGGTCTCTGGCAAATAACCTTAAGGACGAAGTGGCTTCGGTGGTTTGCTGATGTGGAGGGGTTCTTCATTTGTTTTTCCCCTCAATTTATCCTGGTAACTTTCTTCTATCTTGCCAGTTCTTTAATGCTTTCAAAAGATGATTTTGTGTATGTGGGTGACGTGCATTTGTGTGGGGAAGTAGTTCATGACTTTTTTTTTTTTCAAGCTATTTAAACTCTAATTTGTGCATTTGTGGTAACTGAATGACTGCAAAACACTTCTTAGAACACAGTTAAAGGTACATTTCATTTGAATGCATAGTGTACCATTCTAAATTATCTTAATTTCCTTACAAAGTGCTTGAGCAGTCACATACACATACGATAATAGCAAAATATATTTACACTCTATAAAGCTTAAAATTTTAAATGTGACTAAAATATATATATTTTAAAAACTACAGAAAAAAATTAGTGCTTTCTTCAGCTTAATTGTGTGAATATACCCTGCCCTCTAATTTTTTGTGATTGACTTCAATTAAAAAATATTTCTGTACATGTTGTAGTTACAAAATGCTGTGTCAGTTTTTAATGCTAAAAGCCTAATATTTTAGACATTTCTTTCTTGCATATTTGAGAACCAGAAAAGGTCAGCAGACTGTACCTCAAAAGTATTTAGTGTTTTATTTTAACACTGTGTTAACACTGTTTAAATTAAAGCCAGACAATTAAGCTAAGTTCCTCTATTGTCCTTTGCCAGGAAGTTAATGGGCATTTTAAAATAACTTTAAGCAACATATTGTTCCCTCTTTCTACAAGACTTTCTCCCAAAGGATCTTGGGTAATAATCAATTTGGAAAGTAGTATGAATTATCTATGGATAATTTTAATCGTTCTCAGAGTATAATGAAAACATGCCAACACATCCCAGCAAGGCTGAAATATTTATAAATGTTTGTAGCTCAACTCCCCATAATGCAATAAGTTCATGACTTTTAATCATTTTCAGTAGAGGAGGCGATGTACCAAATAACTTGGAAATCTAATAATAGCTTCTACATTAATGTAAATATTGTACAATTTAATGAGTATTTGTATATTTAATTAAAACATAATTTGATTTGTTTTTATTAATATATGTGTTACTTATTTAAATTTAACTTTTAATTTTCTTGAAATAATTTAGTTCAATAAATACCTAAGATTGAGCTTTTTCTGATTGAATTAAATATAAAAATACTTTTTTTTAACCCTTTAAGAGTCGTTTGGATGTGTATTTTTCACACAACCCAGCAGGAACATCTGTTCAAAATATGCTCCACTGGAGGCAGGTATATCTTACAGTTCATTTCAATAAAATTTAATTTACAATATGTATAGTTTACCTTATCATTCTAGAGATAATATCATCACCATAGAATGATATATTTAGAAAGGTAAAATGAAATTATTGCATATTTGTACAATTCTCCACGGTTCTAAACATATATTAATATCATAATATATTAGATCCTAGTCTAAGCCTAATTAATAATCAGAGCAATGTAATCATCTATGTCTTATAAATTAGAATGTTAAAACAGTAGATTAGGGATCATCCACCCTTCAATTGACTCACCCAAAGACTCAAAGCTGTTCCTTAAAAAAAAAAACCAAAAAAATGTGGGCCTAAAGCACAGTTCTCCAAAGACTGGTCTGAAATACTTTCACTAGACTATACTTTGTCTTTTGGTTAAGTCACGAGCTCCTTGAGGACCATGAACACGTTTTCCTCAGTTTTGTATTTCCAAAGCCAACAGTTCTTGGCATAGAGTAAATACTTAACTAATGTTCACTCAATAAATGATATTGAAAAATAAAATATCCACTGCTAATAATTGTAATGTTGAAAACCAGGATGACATAATAGAAATAATGCTTTCCTAAGATGAGAAAAATCACACGTTAAATCCTTTCTCTAAATCTTAGAAATAATGCTTTCCTCAGATCAAAAGATTAAATCTTAAAAATCTTAAATTAAATCTTGTCTCTGAACCTTAGTAACAGTGTGATATTGAGCAGTTCATTTAACCCTTCTAATTGAGTTTCCTCAACTTTTAAAATTAAATTAATAATTCTCTAACCTAAGAAAAATATCATGAGAATTAAATAGTATAACTATTATGAATGTTCATGAAAGTTAAGAAACACTAGGTAAATGTAAAGTATCATTAAAATATTAGGTAAGACTTTTTCATTCACAAAATATTTAAGTCTAAAGAGTAATTGTTTTGATGTAAATTATTTGAAATATTTATTGCAACTTTTTATTAAATGATATGTTATCTTTCCTTCTCTGGTGATGGCTAGACCAGGAGAATCTGAGCAAATTTTTCATTTACTCATTCATTCTAACAATATTTATTAAGTATCAACTATGAGGTTGGTACCATCCTATGCTCATGGGAAATATCAGTGAATAAAACGAAGCCACAGTGGCTCACACCTGTAATCCTAGCACTCTGGGAGGCTGAAGCAGGTGGATTGCTTGAGCTCAGGAGTTCAAGATCAGCCTAAGCAAGAGTGAGACCCTGTCTCTAAAAATAGTCGGGTGTTGTGGCAGGCACCTATAGTCCTAGCTACTTAGGAGAGTGCGGCAAGAGAATCACTTGGGCCCAGGTATTTGAGTTTGCTATGAGTTGTGACATCATGGCACTCTACCAAGGGCCACTGAGTAAGACTCTGTCTCAAAAAAAAAAAAAAAAAAAGCTATATCTCCTTAAGGTTACAATCTAGCTGTAAGTATAGAGATAATAAATAATAAGCATATCTAATATATAAATTATTACAGTATGTTAGCAGGGGATAGAAGCTATGGAAAAATTGGGGTTAAAGAGTAGGGAAAGAGGCTTAGGTGTGCTAGAGAGTGGGATGTACTTTTGAGAAGAGAGGTCAGGGTTCAGTAAGATGGTGACATTTGAGTAAAGATTTGAAGGAGGTGAGGGAATTAGCAATGTAGATATCTGGGATGTCTTAGTCTACTCAGGCTCCTATAACAAAATTTCATAAATTGGGTGGTGTATAAACAACAGAAATTTATTTCTCATGGTTCTGGAGACTTGATTTTGGAAAGTCAAGATCAAGTTACTGGCAGACTTGGTGTCAGGTGAGGTCCTGCTTTCTTATTCAGAGATGACATATTTTAGCAATGTTTCCACAGAGTAGAAGGGACAGAGAGTTCCTTAAAGCCTCTTTTATAAGGGCAGTAATCCTGTTCATGAAGGCTCTGCAGTCATTGTGCTAATGAAGGTTTATAATGTGAACATAGTAGAATAGTTGGCATAGGGTAGAGGACAAGATCATTGAAGAAGAGTACAAGAAACTTAGAGGCTAAATTGTTGGAAAGATTAAATTACTAAAATGAAGATGAGTATAATTTTAGAAAGAGTGGCAGTGAGCCGAAACAGCAAAGGATAGTAAGTGATGTAATTGAATGGCATAGATTCAAAGCTTGGAGTTTTAGGGAGGAAGAAGTAAGAGTTGTGTAGAAGAGATAATCATGAGCAAAGAGGATTAATCCAGTGATAGCTGATATATGGGAGAAAAAGTAGCACCACTTTAAAAAGCCATAGGGGAAGAAGTGTTCTTAGAGAAAAATCAGATTATAAATAGAGCAAAAAAGTAAAGGGTCTGGCTTGGCACCTGTAGCTCAGCGGCTAGGGCGCCAGCCACATACCCTGGAGCTGGCGGGCTCGAATCTAGCCTGGGCCTGCCATACGATGACAACTAAAACAAAAAAAAAAAAAAAAAAAGCCGGGCATTGTGGCAGGCTCCTGTAGTCTCAGCTACTTGGGAGGCTGAGACAAGAGAATTGCTTAAGCCCAGGAGTTTCAGGTTGCTGTTAGCTGTAATGTCACAGCACTCTACTGAGGGTGATACAGTGAGACTCTGTCTCAAGAAAAAAAAAAAAAAAAGAAGAAGAAAAGAAAAAGAAAGTAAAGGGTCGTTTTAGAACAGAGATTTAAGACATAGAGCTGATGATGGAATTCCAGATGGTGGAGAGCATTTTAGGAGTTTGGGCAGTGCTGGAAAGAGATAGAATAAGGAATATGTGAAACTTTATAAGGTCTAGAGTAGTAAAGAAGATGCCCCCCTCCGAGAGCCTGAATTTCCTGTGAAAAACATAATCAAGGGGGAAATGGACATAATCAGATTAGATCTAGTAGACTCAAAGCACAGCATGATGGTGAGACTTGAGTGTTACATAGTAAAGCATGGAATGCCTTCTGGGACACACACTTGAGTCCTGTTGTTTGAGGCAAGGGTGTTTAGAGGTGTGTTGTCTTAATCCTAGTGCAAGATACACACTCAGCCTCTAGTGATGAAGTTGAGGATTTCTGAGGAAGCCTGAGATGAACACGTGGACCCTTTGGGGTAGTGAAAGGCCTTGGGAATATGTACATTTGTATGAAGATGATAGAGTCGTATTCTTTAGATTCCCAGGTTCCCACCTCCCGTTCCTTCCATTTCTTACCCTATCCAAAGGAAAGGAAGAACAAAGGAGGCTGCCTGCCTAAATACCAGTAGAGCCAGTACAAAGGAGCATATGTATAATGCATCCCTAACTTACATCAGCTGCCGCCATAATGGGCAAATGATACGGTCTTATTTTTTGTTTCTCTTTCAGCTTTTATATTCTACTGACTTAAAAGCTTTTGACTGGGGCAGTCCTGATCTGAACTTTATTCATTTTAATCAGGTACGTAAGTATGTATAAACTAAAAACTCTGTCCCTTCCCGATTAGTTCAGATGACTTTGCTATATAGATCAAGGATCATCTGTAAATCCTCAGACAGTGAGGATGAGTAGTTGAGGATCTTGTAAATGTGTATCTATGTTGTTACATCCAACCAAAGTGGCTTTTTCTTGTTTTCTATGTATATTAACAACAAATACTCTGGAAAAGTCTAGAATATTTGACAAACAGTAGAAGAATTCATTACCCCTCAAGAAGAAGAATAATGTGTTTATAATATTCATAGCTCCTTACTTAGCTAAATAAGAAATAAAAGGCATAATTTATTTCTTTGTCCCAAAGCCAGCTATTCCATTTAGGAAGATAAGACAAACCCATATTAATTTTAGGAAAAACTTAGAAGTCAATAATAATGTAGCAAAAATTGTATGATTATAATGATGAAATTCTTGAAGTATTAGAACCCAAGTTCATCTGATTTCAAAGTTTATGCTTTTCCATCACAGTTTTTTGCTTCTGCTAAACTCCATAGGCCTGTTGTGATCTGGGCATGTAAAAGCCTAAACTAAAATTTGAAGATCAATCAAATTAAATGCTATCAGAATTGACCTTGATTGCCAATAGTTATAATTTATGGATAAACACATTACAGCAATACAGCAGCAGAAAGTACTTTTCCATTTTATAGTAGCAGTGAAATTATGTCTGTGAAATGTTTAAATACTTAGAAATAGAACAAACTATCTAATTTTGATTTATGCAGGAGTTAATTCCAAGTAAAATTTCTAATACCTGTTAATTTATTCGTACTTGAAAAACTGTTTCAATTAATTCATTTAAAATTAGTAAATATAGCCTTATATCATTTCCTATAAAAACGCTTTTTACTCATTTACTTTTAGACAACTTCTCCATCATACAATGTGAAAAATATGGAAGTGGCAATTGCAACTTGGGATGGTGAAAAGGACTTGTTGGCTGATCCTGAAGATGTTAAAATTTTACGTTCCAAAATCAAATACTCCATTTACCATAAAACTATTTCTTACTACAATCATATAGATTTTTTGTTTGGATTAGATGTCTATGATCAAGTTTACCGTGAAATAATTCAAATTATCCAAGACAATCTGTAAAGAGCCATGGGGCTCTGTGTTTAAGGATCTATATTAAAATCCAATTATTTTCCTTACTATGTATATTTTTGCTCTTAAAATAAAGTAGGCAATTTTTCCCTTTATTTTCTCATTGACTAGGCCCTGTATTTATTAAATTAGTGGCGATTAACATCTCAGGGGAATGGCAGATTATAAATCAGTCCAAAGAAGTCTATAAAGTTTCAAAATAGAATTTAAATAACTAATATCAGAAACAATAATCTTTAACATTTTAATGACAGGAGATAGACTTCTAACACTTTTTTAAAAAGAACATGAGCTTACAGTAGCTTATAAAAATAGAGTTTGCTGATATGAAAGTTAATTTTTCTCTATGCTGAATAAAGAATAAAAACACTTTTTGATCTATGGAGAAGAGTTTGGGGAGAAAAAGGGAAGAAAGAAAGCCTGGATGCCAGGGTAATGTGGCTGCCTTGTGATCACTTCCAGTGAAGTCCCAGAGGTAGGCAAATCATATATGGAAACTATAGAGGGGTTGTGCCTCACTTCACAGACTTTATAGCCTGAGGAGATTGATGTTTCCTTTACATGTGTTAAGAGTAGCAATGATTGAGTTATATTTCTAAATAAATAAATCTCTGGGTGGCCTCACAAAATATTATACACCATAGTTTAGTCCTTGAGAGATCCAAGAATGTTTTTATACCAGAGAAGTGTACATGTATTCAAGTGAGCAATGGAAGATATGACAAGCCTAAGATTTAAAATGAAAGAATACTGTCAGTAAAGGTAACAAATGAGGTCTGACAATTAAGTTTGCAAACTTGCTGCCATGAGCTTACATTGGCAGCAGCGTACAAATGATTCAATAAGGGTTCATAACCTTGGTACATCAGTGACTCCCAGCTGTATTCAGGTCAATGTGTGGCAGTGTCTTGCCTGAATGGGGTTCATTATTGTGTGTTTTGTGTGCTGTCACAAGAATGTCAGGCTTATATTAGATCAACAAACATTAAATTTCTTGTTAAAATTGGCAAGAGCCGAAATAAAATCGGAGACATGTTAGTCCAAGTTTATGGGGATAATCCCATGAAGATATGACAATGTACAAATGGATTGAATGTTTTTCTGAGGGGAGAGAAAGCATCACTGATGAAGAAAGGTAAGGGCGACCTGTAGCAAGCAGAACTGATGAGAACATTGTAAAAATTCACCAAATTATGTGTTAAAATTGTCAGCTGACTGAGAAGGATAGCAGACCAAGTGAACACTAATAGAACATTTCAGAAATTCTGAACTAAAAGCCTTGGTGTGAGAAAGGTGTGTGCAAAATGGTCCCGAAGGAGTTTACCAATGAGCAAAAGCAGCCCTCCCAACTCCCTTGATGTGGCTCCCTGTAACTTTTTTATTACCCAAAGATAAAGGAAATCTTGAAAGGAGGACATTTTGATGACATTCAGAACATAAAGAGTAATATGATGACAGCTCTCATGACCATTCCAGAAAAAGAATTCCAAAATTGCTTGGAAGGGTGGACTAGCCATGGTGTCAGTGCATAACTTCCCAAGGGGAGTGCTTAGTAGGTGACTGTTGTAGTATTCAGCTGGCCTCTGCTACTTTGGTTCCTCCTAAACAACCCTAAACTAAACACAAACCCATCCTACAGCCTGAAGTCCAGCCAGGTTACCCGCAACACTGGTTAGATAAGTCATGAAAATCAGTGTTTGTTATTGAGGTCAAGGTTGCTTTGTTTTGCACTGTTACCATGGTGGTAGACTAATTCATTTAAAAATAATTAATTTGTTGATATCTATTGAAATGAGCAATAGTCTTCTTCTTCTTCTTCTTTTTTTTAATTGAAGCAGAGTCTCTTCTTGTTGAAATGGGTAATGGTCCTCTAATGAAAGGAGAGAATCATTTCAGAGTCTTATTTATAACTCAATTAGCTCTGAGTACAAGCTCCAAAAATGGGGAATTGTTTTTTTATTTGGAGTTGAGAAGGTGAAACCAATACTAAGTATTAATGTGGATGCTCACAGTGCTTCTTGGAGTCAGTTATTTGGTGACAGCTCAGCAATGTCACCTAGCCATTAAGAGAGACAATAGTTCAGGGGTAAAAAAAATCATGACTTTAGAATTAGATAGATTTGGATTTTTAAATTTAAAATTAATAAATCAGATAAATATATACATAAGTATTAATTATATAAATAAATTTCCCCAGGGACAATACAGGCTCTGACATTCTCCCAATGGCACACAAAAACATGCAACAACAGTAACGAATGCCACTCAGCAAGACACCACCAAACATCAAGAGGAACACAGTTGTGAGACACTGATATACCAAGGTTATGAAACCTTACCAAGTTTTTGTACAGTACTGCCAATGTAAGCATACAGTGGCAAGGTTACAGACTCAATGTTAGACCTCATATATAAGGGCCAGAGTTTGAGAAATTATAGACAGACATCATGAGAATTCGCCACTAGATCATCCGAAAAGAATGGGACTTAAGACATTGAAGATGGAAAAAATAATGTCATCCCAATCATTACTTCAAGCTTAAGCAGAGTTTGCAAAAAATAGCAGAATTGAGCTTGGAAATCCTTTAATTTCTGATGTGATTTTCTGCAAGAATGAATAAAATTGGGGAGAAGTGTACTGATGTTGGCCTCTTTTCTTCAACTGTGATGATCTTGTTGCAACCACAGAGCAAATAAGCACACCTATGAATGGGATGAGGTTTCCAATGCCGGTTGTCCTAAAATCCTAAACTAGGACCACAAAAGGGGAGCTGAGAGGCTAGTCTCAGACAAAAGGTTAAAAAAAATCCAAATAGTTTTCTAGGACTTTTGTTGCAGTGGATTTTGTATTGAAAAAATTTGCCTAAAAATGTTCATATACTGGCCTCTTCAAGATGATATGAACAGTGAAATAAAGAAGTACACTTAAATTACCTGTCAGCCTCTTTCTGTAGATATTTTCAATTATTATCTGGTAGTACTTTCCTCTAAAACTTATAGGAAGGCCATATTAAAATTTGGCACTTACTCTTTGTTAGAAATCACAGTATAATGTTCATGTTACTAGGGACTAAAAAAAGAGAAATGAAAAAAATAAGTTATAGAAAAAATATTCCATTTTAGACATAAAGCAGTCCTTGGAGAAAAAAAACAATCTGAACCAGAGATTGCAGGATTGAAAATAGGTAGAGGGATGATTGGGGGCAAAGTAGTAATTAACAATTTAGATTAGGGGCCAATAAGCTTTTTCTGTAAATAGCCATAATAAATATTTTAGGTTTCACAGGCCATACAGTCACCATTGCAATTATTCAGTTCACATTGTAGTTCAAAGTCAGCTATCCATAAATAAATGAGAATGGCTATATTTCAGTCAAATTTTGCTTATTAAAATTTGGATAATGAGTAATTGATGTGTCCACATTTATGGTGCATCTTAGAAGGGTACAGATGAAACTTACCAAATGCAGAATATAAATGTCTATACACAGTAACTAAGAAAATGCCATGAATGCTATCTCAACCAGTTCAATGAAAATATTTCAGATCGTATATAAAACCAACACATTGTACCCCATGATTACATTTTTGTACACAACTATGATATAAAAAAAAATAAGGAAAAAAAATTTGGATGTTATGTAAATTTTTTATACCACAGAATAGGATTCTTTTTACTTTTTTAAACCATGGGAAACATAAAAGATGTTATTGATTCATAGTCCATACAAATGCAGACAGTGGCCAGGTTTGACCCATAGGCTATGTTTGCTAGTGCCTTCTCTAGAGCCAATGGCTGGTTAAAGAGAAGGCAAACAGCTCTGACTAGATTTTGACATATAAGTCTTCCTTAAGAAGTCCCCAAATGCAAAGATTCTCTAGGTATTCCTATCTCCTACATGCAGGGGCTTATAGGGAGGAGAAGAATAAAAAAAGAGAAAAAGGCAAGTGCTGTGGAAGACAAAGAAAGGATGAAGCAGTGGAACTGAAGGTGTCTGAGAGAAGAGTCTGAAAACAGCTTCTGTACTTTTTACAAGACTGTATTTACCTTTTATTTATCCCTTTTTTGCAACATTCCCTCTGGATAATCCAGAATGTTCCTTTAGGTTGTTGTGAATGCTAGATCACTTTAAATAAAAGAATTTATTTAGTATTAAAAAACATACCGAAAAAAGGTATTAAAAACTCTGTTTGTTTTTAAAGTTCAAACATTAAGTCTTTTAATTTTTTTTTTTTTTTTTTTTTTTTTTGATGTGCCCCCTTTTTTTTTATTTGCAAGTTAAAGTGCTGTAATTTAAAAGAAAAAATTACCACCCC
>CAUYRH010127999.1:0-27732 GCA_963574655.1 Perodicticus potto | reverse complement strand
TGCCGTGGTGTCACACAGTTCACAGCAACCTCCAACTCCTGGGCTTAGGCGATTCTCTTGCCTCAGCCTCCCGAGTAGCTGGGACTACAGGCACCTGCCACAACGCCCGGCTATTTTTCTGTTTTGCAGTTTGGCCGAGGCTGGGTTTGAACCCTTCACCTTCAGTATATGGAGCCAGTGCCCTACTCGAGCCACAGGCGCTGCCCTGTGTGGGTTTTTTTGAGACAGAGGTCTTGCCCAGTTGCCTTAGGGTTGAGTGCCATGGCATCATAGCTCATAGCAATCTCAAACTCAGGCTCAAGTGATCCTCTGGCTTCAGCCTCCCAAGTAGCTGGGACTACAGGTCTCCACCACAACACCCAACTATTTTTAGAGATGGGTTCTTGCTCTTGTTCAGGCTCGTCTTGAACTTGTGAGCTCGGGCAATTCACCCACCGCGGTCTCCCTGAGTGCTGGGATTACAGGCGTGAGTCACCGCACTTGCCCCCTTGATATGCGTTTTAAAAAGGTAGGTGCTTGTTGTCCTAGCAGAGATGAATAGGAAGAATGTGTTTCAGGGTCTAAATTTGAGAGAGCACTAATTAGAGCTTTAATAAGAAGGGCTTTTTTGTGGTCCCCATAACTATCTGCTAAAGCGGACATGAGTCCCTCTTAATGCATGTGGCATGGTCACAGTCACCAATGCAGACTGGTCTGTATAGCCCTATAACCCTGAGACCGATGGCTCAGACATCACTCAGCTCTCTGAATTTGGGATGCACTGTTTTCAGCCTTGGCCATGGCTGTGTGGCTTGTCTGAAACATGTCTTTCAAGGTAGAGGTTGGCATGTTACCCAGAAGCCATGCCCCGCCCCCAGAAAGTGAATTGCATTCATATATCTCACCTATGAAAAGCCTATTTTGTCTTAGGACACTGTCAGCTTTGAATCCCCAGGGAGACTGTCTGAGAAATGTTTTGGGGCTGTGGCTGTGCCCTCCTAGCTCCCCACAGCAGTGGTGCTCCCCAAGAGCCTCCTTCAAGTAGAAGACCAGGGCCCCTTCCATGTGACAAGAAAAGAAATGGTTGGTTCTGACCCACTGACTCCTGGGCTCCCTCAGCCTGCACACGGTGTGGTGAGGAAGTGGGCTTTTTTCTCAGGCAGGCTGGAGAGAGAAAGGGTGTGGCCAGCTGACCCTTCCCTGTCTTTCCTGGACTCTGACCTATAGTCTGAAACCTAGGTTGAAATCGTTCTTCTAAATAATTCACCATAGACTTTCTGTTTTTAGCTATGTGAAAACTTCTGAGAAACTTGGAGAGTGGAATGAGAAAGTGACCCAGTCGGACCTGTGAGTGCCCATACCGTCAGCGCCTGCTTCCCCCTCTTCTCTGCCTCCTGACTCTCCTAGGGGCAGGGGCTGTGCACACTTGGCACAATTCTTGTTTTAGTGTTTGCTTACTTTTTTTTCTTTATGTAACTTTTCTCAAGTATACATGAAACTATTCTTTAAATTCTTGTGGACAAGAGGATAGTGGCTGAGAGCCCCAAACTACACTTAGAAGTCCCACCTGTGATGTGTGTCCCTCAGATGAGAGACCTGGTGACCCAGGCTGGCTCTCTGACTAGAAGGTGGCTTTCAGCAATGAGCAAGGAGGAGAGCAATGCCTGGCCTTTAGGAGTTTGTTGGTGATGGGTTTTTATTTGGCTGGTTTGCTTTCCTTCCTTCCCCTGCATATTTAGCTCTAGCTGTTGGGTTCTCAGAGCTTCACTCATACTTTAGGGTAGTTTTTGGGAGTAGTGTGTAGTACAGGTTGTGCTGGTGGGAACGTGCAGTCCTCACGGGCTGGTGGCACTTCGGCAGTAGTCACAGGAGTGTCAGCAGAGCGGACGAACACATGGGTGGCCTCAGGTGTCTGTCAGGGTGCCTCTCAGAGTGACTCCTGGTGCTTTGAGCCTATATAGATAACGGCATCTCCATTATCTGTTCCTTTGTCGGAGCACAACTTCTTGGAACTGAATAGGGGAATGTTTAAAAATAGTCTCTATGGGATTTTTCCACTTTATTTAGGAGGAAGTGCTGTCATGGTTGCCACAGAACATGGGTGGAAATGTTCTGCCACGTGCTGCCAGGCTAGTCTTGAAGGGACCTGGGACCAGTTGGCTCTCTGCACATGGTTGAGGCAGTGACTATTGTCTGTCTGGACACCAGGCATACAGTTCGGACTCAGCCTGAAAACAGTCATAGACACTGGAGCACTGTTCTCTAAAACCACGAACATCAGGATGGGATACTATTTCTTTTTCTTTTTTCTTTTTTCTTTTGCTTCTTCTTCTTTTTTTTTTTTTTTTTTTTTTGAGACAGAGTCTCACTTTATCGCCCTTGGTAGAGTGCCGTGGCATCATAGCTCACAACAACGTCCACCTCCAATTCCTGGGCTTAGGCAATTCTCTTGCCTCAGCCTGCTGAGTAGCTGGGACCACAGGTGCCTGCCACAACGCCCGGCTATTTTTTTGTTGCAGTTTGGCTAGGGCCAGGTCTGAACCCACCACCCTTGGTATATGGGGCTGGCGCCCTACCCACTGAGCCACAGGTGTTGCGGGATGCTATTTCAAATAGTTTTTCAAAGAGCTATGGGCACTTAGACCTTCCAGCCCTCCAAGAATCCTGTGGGTGAGTGTGTGCCTGGCACTCTACCTGGCGGAGGCTGTGCCTGAGGTAGCGCCCAGATTCTGTCAGTGGCAGAGTTGTCACACCAGGGCTTCCGCAGCTGGACACATTTCTGCAGTGACAGCCCAGGAAGAGGGCAGCACAGCTTAGGGGTCAGGGTGGCTGAGAATGTCATGCTTTTGGCCTGCTTGCGCCTCTCCTCGTCAGGCTTACTGCCTAAGCTTTTGCAAGGAAAGGTGATGAGAGCCAGCTTGCTGAGCTCCTGACCCACGTGTTTTCAGGGGAAGGTGATGAGAGCTGGGTCACTCCGCTTCTGACCCATGTGTTTGCAGGCTTCTTTCAACCAGTGGCCCTGGAGGACTGGAATGAGCATGGCAGGTAGTGTGAGTGTCTGCACCTCTGGTAAAGCCCTTGTGAAGCTGTGCTTCCCTGAAACAGTTGTGGTGCTGTTGAGGCTCTCTCAGCTGACTGCCCCTCTACCTGAGAGCAAAAATCCAAAAATGAGTCATGAAACATTGCCTCACCATAGTCTTTTTATAGGGAGATCTAGCTAAGAACTAGGGCGGAGAGTGGGCACCTGAGTAACTCTGCAGTGACAGGAAGTACAGCTGAAGGTGGTGTCCATCAGCACAGAGGTGGGCGTCTTCGTTGGCAGAGAAGATCCTGCTCCCAGGTTTGTAGTCCATCAACACTGTGGCCCAGGGTGGCCTCGCTGAACTGTGGCTGTGGCCAGGGAGCTGGTATCCCTAGCTGGCCAGGCCTAGATCACTTGCCCACCTCAGGTGAAGGTGGGGGCATCCCCTAAAGGCAGAATCAGGAGAAGGGGAGGAAGAGGGAAACCCCCCAGATGCTCCATGCTAGATGACAGGCATCCTTGCTGACTATGGAAGGAAACTGCTGTCTGTCCAGGGCTCTTTTCCTGAAAGATCCATTAACTCCATAGAGTGCTGGCCGGGTGGCACAGCCTGGCACTCTCATGTGCAGTTGGGCCCAGTTGTCTGGAGTGGGCTCTGGCTCTAACCCAGCCCAACACAGTGTACAAGTCTGTGTGCGGCTCTCAGTATGGGCCTGCAGCACTGTGACCCTGGCTGGGGCTGCAGTAGGCAGAAGGGTCAGCGAGGTGCTAGTAGTAACCTCGGGCCATCGCAAGCCACATGGCGATGTCCACTGAGTCCTGAGCACCCTTCGTTTGGAGACTGCTATTTCTGTGACCCCTTATTCCATAGCCAGAAGTGTTAGGAGCTGTGATGCGGTCACAAGGGTGGCTGCTGGTATGTCTTCTGCCCTGCCTGAGTCATCTTCTGGACTTTCCCAAGGCAGCACCAGACACGGGCTTGTGACCCTGCTGACTTTATTTTATTTATTTATTTATTTATTTGCAGTTTTTGGCTGGGGCCAGGTTTGAACCCACCACCTCTGGTATATGGGACCGGTGCCCTACTCCTCTGAGCCACAGGTGCCACCCTATTTTTTTTTGAGACAGTCTTACTATGTCGCCCTTGGTAGAGTGCCGTGGTGTCACAGTTCACAGCAACCTCCAACTCTTGGACTTAAGCGATTCTCTTGCCTTAGCCTCCCAAGTAGCTGGGACTACAGGCACCCGCCACTCCACGCAGCAATTTTTTTGTTGCAGTTACCATTGTTGCTTAGCTCACCTAGGCCAGGTTCAAACCTGCCACCCTCAGTGCACGTGGCTGGCACTGTAATCACTGTGCTATCGGCGTCAAGCTGACTCTGCTGACAACTCCACTCTTTGGGCACCAACAGATAGTCGATGAGTATTTTTCTCTAAATCCTCTGCTTTGGACTATTTTACTTAGTACTAAAACAGACCACTGAATGTGGACATGTTTTTATATACTTGTTGTTCCAGGAAGAATGGAGGTTGAAGGTGTGTTCTGAATTTGCATTTCTGAAATGGTTGCAGGTCATTAGTTACCTTTTGCCTGGTGTTTTATATAAAAAGAAGAACAGGGCAATGCCTGTGGCTCATTGAGCAGGGCGCTGGCCCCATATACCGAAGGTGGTGGGTTCAAACTCGGCCTCGGCCAAACTGCAAAACAGAAAAATAGCCGGGCGTTGTGGCAGGCGCCTGTAGTCCCAGCTACTCGGGAGGCTGAGGGAAGAGAATCACCTAAGCCCAGGAATTGGAGGTTGCTGTGAGCTGTGTGATGCCACGGCACTCTACAGAGGGCAATAAAGTGAGACTCTGTCTCTACAAAAAAAAAAACAGAACATGGTTCTAGGGCGGCGCCTCTGACTCAGTGGGTAGGGCGCTGGCCCCATATACCAAAGGTGGTGGGTTCAAACCCGGCACTGGCCAAACTGCAACAAAAAAATAGCCGGGCATTGGGGCAGGCGCCTGTAGTCCCAGCTACTCGGGAGGCTGAGGCAAGAGAATTGCCTAAGCCCAGGAGTTGGAGGTTGCTGTGAGCTGTGATGCCACGGCACTCTACCCAGGGTGACAGCTTGAGGCTCTGTCTCAAAAAAATAAAACGAACATGGTTCTAGGTGCACTGAGTTTGTTTCCTGTAGACAGTCTTCACTGTTCTATTTTGATAGGAGAATGAATGGTCTGCACTCTTCCCTGGGCTGGAGCAGGCAGTGGCAACTGCAGCCTGTTCTCACATGCTGTTGGGTTGGCCAGGTCCTCCTGCAAGGAACACGGAGGGCATGGGAGGGAGAGCTTGGCAAGGCCTGTCCCTCATGTCTTCTTCTGTAGTGTCTGGTGATGCTCCCAGGGCTGAGAGGAGCCTGCACCTTCTCCAAAGGCCTATCCTCCCTAAATTTTCACTCCCTGAGGGTTTAGCCAGGTATGCCAGCTGTTTAGTTTGGCCCTGGTGACACGGCCCTGGCTTTGGTGGGCAGCTGTGATTAGCTGGCTTTGGGTTTAGGTTGTTGTGGGCTTTGTCATGCTGGAGACCTTTGTCTTCTGTTTGTGGTGGCAGCTAGACATGGTAGCCATCCAGGTGTGGACTCAGTAAGCCCACACATGTCCCTGCAGTTGCAGCACCCTGCCCGCCTGCTGTCCTCCACTCTTCCTGCTGGAGCCACAGCTGTGTGTGATGCACTCAGCTGTGGGTGGCACTAGGCTAGGCACTAGGGGGTGAGGGGCAATAGATGTGCCAGTCTTCACTGTTCGTGTTCTGAAAAGACCCACAGGTTGCAGTCTGTGCACGAAGCTCATCTTGTGTGCACGGGGTCGAGTTTGCTGTGCACCCCTCAGAGGATAGTCTCACGTAAGGACAGGGAAGTTTCACACTTGTGTTGGTCTGGGCAGGAAATGATAGGATTCCTCCAGCTTCTGACACTGCTTGCCCGGGATCATCCCACGTCAAGGGGCCTCCGTGGGCCTGGCTCCTCAGTAGCAGGGGCTTGTCAAATAGTCAGAGACACTGAGAGGAGGCAGGAGAGTGGACTTAGCAGTGTCAGGTGAGGTGAAGGCAATGTTGATGCATAAGATGAGAAAAGCAAGCATTTCAGTAGAGTGGGGAGGCAGTGACTCTGCAGCGCTACTGAGAGTCAGTGGGTACATTAGCAGTGCTAGCCACTCCTGCTGCCATCACAACTTCCCCTGGGGCCAAAGAGCCTGGAGTGTGTCCCCTGCCTGGCCAGCTGACAGGTCTCAGCCTGCTGGATTCCCCTTTCGCCTTTCCTCTGAGTGCTTTCCTGGTGCTTTGTTCCTTGCTGTGGGCTGTGGCCTGCCGTTGCTGTGTGGTAGTTGGACTGGTGTATCTTCTTCCAGCTACAAGAAGACTCAGGAGACACTCTCGCAGGCAGGACAGAAGACTTCAGCTGCTCTCTCCACAGTGGGCTCTGCCATCAGCAGGAAGCTGGGAGACATGAGGTGAGACACCCCATCCTGGGCTTACTGTCCTGAGACCTGGTTGGGGAAAGTGAGACCTGACATGTCAGAGGTGCAGCAGGAAGTCTCCCTGGGGCCTGGGCCTGGATCAGACTGCGGCCTCCCACCAGCTGCCTCTCTGTGTTCCTTAGGGCAGGGCAGTCATTAGTGCCATTGGGTACCTTGTGACTGGGTGGAGGGAGGCTGCTCCTGGAAGCTCCACAAGAGGCAAGAACTCTGGCCTGGATGTCAGGGCAGGAGGTCAATCTGGACCAGGTGCTCAGCACAGTATTTCCTCAGGGCTATTTACCTGTCCCAGGTTCTGAGAGTTGCAGTTGGACACTAGGAGGCCCTAGTTCTGAGTGTCTTTCCCAGGGGCTGGTAGCACCTACTGGCCATCAGAGGTGCCTCAATGAGCAGGGTTGGGGCCAAGAGCTGGGTGGGTGGGTGGGCAGGCAGCCCCCACCCCACACCACCCCAGCCTTGTGGGCCCTGCACATGTCTGCATCCCCTGCTCAGGGACAGCCTCCAATCAGATGCCAGTGGTGGCCTGACCTTGCTGAGGCAAGGTTGCCCAGCACTGTGATGGGGAGAGCACCACTAGGCTGCTGCCTATTTCTCTCTAAAACGCCTATCTGACCCCAGCGTGTCTTAAGGAAGTAACAGGTGTCTGCTGGGTATAAACTGTGCCCTACTAGAAGCCCCTCTTTCTCGATGGCGTGGATCATTCTGAGTCATCCACTCCCTTGGGAGCTCTGAGCATGTGAGGTGGAAGGCGGGCAGGTGTACAAGCTCTTGGTGCTGATGGGGGTGGCCATGTAGGTCCTGATTCTGGCTGTTAAGACCTAGGCACTTCTCCCAGGTTGGAGGGTGGTGGCATGATCATAGCCCTATAGCTTGGAGTTAGCCTCCGGCCTTGGCCTCCTACATAGCCTGGATTACAGGTGTGGCTGTATGGCTCCAGGCAGTTCTTTATGTGGCCTCTTCCTCTGGAAGCTGGTGGGGTCCATTTGCTTCTGCTCCTCTGACAAGGTGTGAAGCCCCCACTCTCCTTGGAGACCTGGGACCTGCTGCTGATCCCACATCATGCAGCCTCTGGGCATGGCCAGCAGTGAGCAGGGCTCCAGGCTCAAAAGGTGCCAGGACAGCTGTGTCCAAATGCCTTTCCTCTATGTGGGGTGCTCAGCATGTGGGGCCAGCAGGGACCAGCCTCTGCAGTTGGCTGGTCATGTTCAGGGTGCCCGAAGGCATGCCCTTCTGCTGGTGTGTCTTAGCCCGGGATCCTGTGGTTGGTGTTTGCAGTGGTGGTGTGAACCCTGCTGTGTACCCATCATCTTGCCAAGTGGTCACAGCTGGTTTTTGAGGTTGAGGTTCATTAACCTGGCTTAGAGCCTGAGGTTGAGAGTTTTCTGTTACATAAAAATGGAAGGTTCAGGGTTGGATGACATCCAGTTAGCCCCTCCTAATCCTTGGTTCTACATCCTTTTGGACAGCTGTCCAGTGCCTGTGTCTACAATGGCCCGTTCTGGGCCAGCCCTGGTCTTGAGGCCTTTGGTGTGCCCTGGGACTAAGGTGATGGGAAGAGGTAGCAGATTCAGATCAGGGTTAGGTCTGCATCCAGCTTCATGATCTTATACAAGGGTATCTGCCTTCTCTGGACCTCAGGCTGCCTCTCTCTCTCTCCCAAAAGGAGCAGGTCCCATTTTTTCCCCGTAGGGGCGGGCACCACAGGCAGCCTGAGCGAGTATGTGTGGTTCTTCAGTAGTCCCCCAGGGAGGGGCCCCCTGCACAGTGGAGGAGTGGCCAGCTGTCCTCTATGTGCCTGCAGCCAGCCTCGGGTCCACATTTCTAGGTTGGTGAGAAGAGTGTCCAGACCCTGTGGTGTTTATGCTCCCTGCAACAGAGGTGCTTTGGAGAACATAGGCCGCCGTTGACAGGAGATGTTAGCCAAGCTGGGCTGCCATGCATGTCAAACCTTTGCGCTGCTCCGTGGGATCGCGCATGTCCTAGGTGTTGGCTTAGACCCTCTTCGGAGCTTTTCCCCTCAGACCTGTACACACAGGCCCAGAATCCAGAATGATCTGACTTCGAGCCCAGGCAGAGCTGTGGGCTTGCAGGTGCCCATTGTGCACTCTGTAGAGTCAGGACTTGGGGGGCTAGGGACAGGGCAGCTCTCCCGAATAGTGTGAGGACTGAGAAGCCATCCCAGTGTGGCTGTCTGGAGCGCAGGAGGGAAGCCTGGGGTTCCCAGGGAAGGGTTGTAGGTGGGCTATGGCCTCCCTTGCTTAACGCTGCTTTTCTTCTCTCCTGCTGCCACCTTTTAGGGCTCATCCATTCTCACACTCCTTTAGGTAAGACTGAGTTGGATGCACCTTTGGAAGGCTTTTCTCTCACTTGGGGCAGGATGGACTTCTGCAAGGCCCTGGGGAGGCTCTGTAGGTGGGAGGTGGGTGAGAATGACGACAAAGCTGGCTGTGCCTCAGGATAAAGCAGAGGCTGCTCTTGTGGCTTAGAAGTGACCCATGCAGACAGGTACTTGCCCTCCAAGAAGTGAAGTACAACTGGGCACGAGCGGGCCACCTACGCCTGAGCCAGTGAGTGACTGACCACATACAACACAGGCATGTTGGTGTCCACACTTGAGTTTATTCCTAAAAGGAAGCATTTTAACTTGGAAGGACTGTGCTGACCCTCTAACTGCTGTTCTTTCAAATACTTGTCCTGTTCCCTCATTTTCCTAAGAAGCAGACCTGTCCCCTCAGGTTGCATTTTGTCTCATTTATTGCCTGAGAGCCATCAAGTCTTGGTCCGAGGCAGCCCTTTCCTCACACTCTTCCAGGCAGACGCCCAGTGTGCCGTGGTCATGTGCTTTTCCCATTGGAACTTGGAGGTCTAGGGCCAAATCCAGAATGATCTGATTTCAAATATTTTGGTTGTTTCTTTTTTGCTAGAAGGTCATTGAACCTCCTGTAAAGTCAGGAAAGGGCATCCAAAACTTGGTACCCGGTATTTTGTGAAAGCCAGGCCTAAGTGCTCCCAGTCTCCTAGGTAGGCTCCCCTCCCCATTGCCACATGGCTAAGGAGAGAGGAGCTGGGCCAAATTTCCTTCTGGGCATTGTGTGGAAGATTAGGCGGCTCTAGTGGTGCTGGGTGTGGGGCCTCACCTCTGCACTCTGGTGGGTGGGCTCCTGTGTGAGCCACCTGACGTGCCTGCTGGTCTTGCCTTTGTGTTAACTCTCGCTTCCTTCTCTGCTCCTTCCTTTTCTCGAGCAGCAGCTACTCCATCCGCCACTCCATAAGCATGCCAGCCATGAGGTAACGTATGCCTTCCTTCTGCAGCTCCAGAGCTGGGTGTCTGGTGGGGAAGGTCGGGTGGCTCCCGTTAGTCACAAATTTCCATTCCTGTGCCCCCCTAGGTCAAGGGGCTCATTCCCCTGGCAGTCACTTGTTGGCTGAAGGTTGAGGGTTGACCCCTCTTGGCTGACGAGGAAGAGCTGGTAGGGATGAGGTTCCCATCCTACAGCTTCCAGAGGAGACCCTTCTGCCAAACTGGGCCTTGTCCTGAACTTTCCCAGCCCTAGCTGCCTACAGAGTCAGGCCAAGGAGTGGGGACAGGGCTCACCCATGGACATAGCACCTGCTGCAGCAGGGTCTCACTCAGGCATGCTCCAGAGACTTTGGGGCAGGCAGGGGAGAGACCAATGGACAGGGCTGGTCCACTTTCTCCTCTGTCTCAACTTTGCTCTGCTGTCCCTGCATCGTCCTTGGTTTTCTTTTCACTTTTCTGAGATGTGTATGAAGAACTCTAGGATTTCTCATAACCCTAGTACAAGAGCCAAGGGTGTGCATTTATGATGCAGCAGAGATGTGTAGCTTCCCACTGTACAGTCAAGGGCTTTGCAGCTCTCCATGTAATCTGGACCTGTGCTATGGTTGGTGGACTTCACTTCTGACCTGCAGAGCCTCTGGAGTGACCCTGGCTGGACCCTTTGCAAGGGGAACCTCTTGTGGTGTGTCGTATTTCTGCAGTGAGCTCTCAGGATGCTGTTGGGGATCCTTCTGGAGGGTGGTGTTAACCCTGAGGCCTTTCAGATCTTGGAAGGCAACATGGCATTTGGTTTTTACACTAGTTATCTCCCCTCTCTCTGAAGGAACTCTGCAGCTTTCAAGTCATTCGAAGACCGAGTCGGGACCATGAAGGTAATTGTACCTGGATCACCCAATTCTGCTGGGGTGACCTGTCATACCAACTTTTTACTTCTAGTGATTTAATCCTGTTGTAGACTCAACTCAGATGAAGACGTACTACCTTGAGGTCCCTTGTGCCTTTTATAGTCTCCTATCGTGATAACAGTTTGCAAACCTTAGTGCAGCCTCACAGCCAGTATGCCAACACGATAGTCCAGACAGACCTTCCCTCACAGCAAGATCCCACATGGCACCTTTATAGCTACTGCCCTACCTCCAACACTCCCAAATCTCTTTTCCTTTTCTATGTCATTTTAAGAATGTCACATACATGGAGCCCTGTAGCACTTACTCTTTGGGCTGTCTCTTCACGCTACACAATTCTCCTGAGACCTGTCCCAGCTGTCGCCTGTCAGGGATTTGTCCATTTTCATTGCTAAGTAGTGTGTACGTCACATAAACTTCAATAGAGAAATTGAACCTGGGACCTACCAGGTGTTGTGTGCTCTGTCTCAGGTTTTTCTTTCTTGGTCTTTTCCTTCCTGTAGTCTAAGGTTGTGGGTGACAGAGAGAACAGCAGTGACAATCTTCCTTCCGCAGCGGGGAGTGGCGACCAGCCCCTGTCAGATCATGCACCTTTCTAAGCCCATGGTGGTCTCACCCGGCCACAGAGCAAGTGCGTGCACACTCTCCTCTTCATAGCCAAGGCTCTGCGCTGCACGATGGAGTGGCCAGCCTGGGCAAGTGGACAGAGCCGGCTGGAAGACAATTGTGCCCGTCCACACAGAGATGTGGCTGCTGCGTTCGCATGATTTAGAGAACAGAGTCTTGTACACAGATGTTTTACACTAAAGTTTGTAGATGAAACACATCACTGTGCCATCCTTCCTGGGGTGCAGGAGGTGGACAGGGTGGCGGATTTGGAGGGTGTTGAGCCAAAGCCCGGACTCTCTCCGGCCTCTGTTAGCTCATCAGAATGTTGAAGGGTTAAAGAGTCATTTCTACAAAGTGGCATTTTCTTACCTTCTCCTCCCCTGACTCACAGGGGTAATATAGTCACCCAGAAAGCCACCCACCTGATTTGACATTTTTGATCTCAAAATGCTGAATGAAGAAGACCCCCCCCCAAAGGAAACTGATGATCACAGCAGCTGCCTTGTTGTTACACTGAGCTAGCTTTGACAAGAGCAAATTCATTATTTTTTAAATGCAGTGGACTTTTCAAAATTAAAATTAGACAAATAACTTTAGCCTCATAGCTAGAGAATATTATTTCTTTTGACTCAAGCTGAAATACAAGCCTTACATTGCCTTATGCTTTATGATTTTTTAATATATAAAAGTGAGGATTCTTTAATAGGCTGTGAGTACTGTATACAATTTTATGTTTAGCCCACGTGGCAGCTACCTGGCCCAACTGGTGTGCTTTATTTCCTTAACACTCCATCCCAGTGGCAGCTCCCACTGGTTCCCTACCCTACCCTGAAGGGCCCCCAGGAAAAGCCCCCATCTGTGGGAGAGGTGAGCCCCCTTCACAGAGCTGCCTGTGTGCTAGCCAGTGACTCCAGCCTGCATGGTCACTCCATGTAGGGTAATGAAAAGCAGAATCGACCCCACAGGTTGGGTCAGGGTGGGTGTTGGATGAACCAGGACTGTGCTGTCAGCTTATCTCAAGAGCTACAAAGATTCCTTTCCTGTTTTTAAATTGTCGCGACCACAGCTTCTCTCATATCATGGTCCTGCGTGTCAGGAGGTGTGATCTGCAGGGGCAGCTCTGTGCCTTGGTGGCTCTTAGCAGGGTACTGCGACCTTGCCCTCTCTGCACGCTGAGCAGTCACTGGACAGGAGAGATGCTGGGCTGAAGGTGTCTTCTGGCAACTAAATGGCCTGGGCCATCTCAAGACAGCCCTGAGAAGACAAATACACATGACAAGAGTGGAAAGCAGTCAGCAGTCAGTCTGCTGCCCTGGGAAAAGCGCTGCTTAGGGCCCTTGCAGGGTGTGGGGAGCAGTGAGGAGGCAGCAGTTGTAGAGGTGGGAGCTGATGTATCTTCCCCTTAACGTGAATAATGGATAACTTGTCAATAAAGCATTCCTTTGGGCAAAATCCACCTCCCCTTGTGTGGTATTTTCTTTTAGGACTGTGACATGAGGTCCTGTGCGATTCAATGCCAGACGGTAAATGGAGCAAGTTAGTACATTGGTGACAAATACTGGGTCAGACCCAACACCTCTAAGGAGGACCTTAGTAGGGTACAGGGTGGGTGGGCTCTGTTGTGAATGCTTGTCAGCCAGAGTCAAGGCTGCCCTACTCTGGGTCCCTGTGGGCATTCAGCTTCAGTTGTAATTGAGTTGATGCAGTGTGCAGCCTTGGGCATTGAGAAGGCCCTGTGCTGTCCATTCTGCGCAGGTAGGAGTGAGGCAGGGTCACACCCAGGGTTAGTGAGCCCACTATGGGGGTGTAGTGGGCATTGGGAAAAAGAGGGTCCCATTCCTAGGACTGTCAAAGGGGCTTTTGTTTTTTTGAGACAGTCTCACTATGTCACCCTCAGTAGAGTGCCGTGGCGTCAAAGCTCACAGCAACCTCAAACTCTTGGGCTTAAGCAATTCTCTTGCCTCAGCCTCCCAAGTAGCTGGGACTACAGGCACCTGCCAAAACACCTGGCTATTTTTTTGTTGTAGTTGTCATTGTTATTTGGCAGGCCTGGGCTGGGTTTGAATCCACCAGCCCTGGTGTATGTGGCCAGTGTCCTAGCCGCTGAGCTACAGGCACCGAGCCTCAAAGAGGCTCTTTCACCCCGTGCTCATAGTAGCCCTTTGCAGGCATCTTGCTCTACAAATGAGGAGACCATGGGAAGCAGGGGTGGGTGCCTGGAGCCCCTTGAGTGCTGAACAAACAAGGCAAATTTGTAGTCAGCTCAGGTCAGATTAGTCAAGATTGCGCAGATGGGAGGAGCGGCCTGCCTTGGGCAGGTTCCCGACAGCAGTCAGTCTGCTGCCCTGGGGAGGAATAGGGTCTGCCTACTGCTGTGCTGAAAGCCTGCCCAAGGTGTAAGGGAGAGTGCATGTGTTGGGGTGGGTGTCCCAGGGTGATGCAAGGACTCCTTTGTTAAGTATTTTCCATCCACTCTCTGTAGTGACTCAGATATTACTGCTTATTCATCTTCCCAGTGTTCCCTCACACAAGAGCAAGCAAATATGAATGTGTACTTC
This sequence comes from Perodicticus potto, assembly GCA_963574655.1. NCBI lineage: Eukaryota > Metazoa > Chordata > Mammalia > Primates > Lorisidae > Perodicticus > Perodicticus potto. The sequence goes on along the minus strand of CAUYRH010127999.1, from coordinate 13,842 downwards.
CCTCTGTTACTCAAAGATGGCAAAAGCTGGGTACCGTGGGTCATGCTTGTAGTCCCAATGTTTTGGGTCCAAGACCAGCCTGGGGAACATAGTGAGACCTAATAAAAGGGGTAGCATCCAGTGTTCTGCACCTGCTTTTCCAAGTCATCAGTAAAGACCCTTCAGGGAGAATTTCCATTCTGCACTGCTCCTGGTGCTTCCATGTGTCCACTCCTGTGATGGGTGTTCCATTCTCATAAGGAAGCTGCTTTAGTGGGAGCAGTAAACCTACCTTCGGTGGTCAGAGGTAGTGGGGCTCACCCCAGATCTAATAGCAGGGAAAGTTAAGTGGCCTGAATTGTACAGTTCATAAGCCCCAGTATGGCAGTGAGTCACCCACAGTCAATAGTTGGATGAAGGGTGGGGAACCTGTGGCACTCTGATTTCAAGCACCAAAGAAGGCGAGAAAAGTTTCATCTAGGCCAGGCACAGTGGCTCAGGGCTGTAATCCTAGCAGTCTGGGAGGCCAAGGTAGGTGGACTGCCTGAGCTCATAGGTTGGAGACCAGCCTGAGCCAGAGCAAGACGACCTCTCTTAAAAAAAAAAAAAAAAAAAAAAATGCTGGGCATTGTGGCTCCCAGCTACTTGGGAGGCTGAGGCAAGAGAATCGCCTGAGCCCAAGAGTTTGAGGTTGCTGTGAGCCTTGATGCCATGGTACTCTACCAAGGGCGACAAAATGAGACTTTGTCTCAAAAAAAAAAAAAAAAAAAAAAGTTTCATCTTTCTCTGCTGTGCCCCTTTTAATAAAAGGATTTGTTAGGTAAAATTGGATTCAGTCACAAGGCCGCACTAAGGACTGGGAAGGCCACAGGTTTCCTGTGTGGACCCAGCCCTCAAAGACCTTGTTACTCCTTAGTAGCTGAGGCTTGTGGCTGAGGTGAAGCGCTTTGACAGCTTGAGGACTAGAATAAAGGTAGGGGCTCGCGTGGAGTACAGTAGCACCGCCTGAATGACACCACCCCCCTTTCTCAGAATGAAGAGAGCAGTATGTGCTTCATCCGATGAAGGGGCTCAAAATATATAAAGCAGTTAACAGGTCCTGATGCATAGGACGTCTGTGAGATGCCTAAATCATAACCACTGTTGACACTTGACAGCTTTCTTTCTTCCTGTCTTATTTCCTCTGAACAGTGTGGCTTGTTTATTGTAAACATTTGTAATGTACTTTTTTTTTTAATGCTTTATTTAATTAATTAATTAATTTTTTTTGCAACATTTGGCTGGGGCCGGGTTTGAACCCACCACCTCCGGTATATGGGGCTGGTGCCCTACTCCTTTGAACTATAGGTGCCACCCCTGTAATCTACTTTTTATAGATCATGCATCTTGGTCACTTAGTTTCAAGAGCTATCCTAAACATTTTCTTTGCTTTTGTATAGCCTTTGTACACATTCTAATAACTTTAATATTCCACTTGAATGTGCTTGTATACTTGACAAGGTTTCCATTTTCACTATTACTCGTATAAATAACACCATTATGAACATCTTAGTGCATATACCTTTTTCTATGTTTGCGAACATACTCTTTGGAAGAATATCCCTGAAGTGGAACTACTAGGCTCAGAGAGACTCACTTAAGACTTGATTCATTCCTTCCTGCCACTCGTAGACACAAGCTGAACACAGCTTCAATCCAGAATTGGTACTGGCTCCATTTTGTTCCCCTATTCCTTCAATTCAGTCCTGAAATATTTCCTTCTCTTGAATCAAGAGACATAGTAGTCAGCCTGGCCTTTCTGCTTCCTGGTTTCAGAGGCCTTTTCTTGCTGCCTCTGTGATGCTGCACACTTCACCAGCCTCCCAAGGAGGCTCTGAGTCACTTACAGGCACTTCAAGACTGGCATGATGACAGTGGAGTACAAGACCAGGGCAGAGCCTTTTGGAAAAAAGTTTGTTGGGAGCCACAGCCTATTGGAAAAAAGTTTGTATTTCACTTAGTGTGCCAAGCCCTGGATGTCATTCGGATTGTTTTAAAGAGGTGTCTCCACTAAATGAAAAATGGTCAATGGGCAACAGCTGAAGAGAAGAGGCAGGAGCACTGGCTGCAGAGGTCTGTTTGGGTGGCGTCCAGGGTTAAGAGCGGCACACACCTTCACATGCAGCGGCAGAGTAGGCCCCCCAATAAATGGCCGGCTACAGTTAAACGGGGTGAGAGGTGTTCCGCGGTGGGCAGTCTATCCAAGCCTATCCCCAAAGTCTGAGGAAGTTTAGAGACCAGAGAAAGGCTGACATACATCAGTTTCTCAGAAACATTTAATGAGGACTTAGGAACAGAAGCCTCGTCTCTGGTAGCAGCGAGGGGAGACCCACAATTACCTCCAGACCCATGGCTTCTAGACCACAGGGAAGGGAGTCGGCAGGACAACCCAAGTTGGCCCCTCAAGGGAAAAGCAATATACATGAATCGGCCTAAGGTTCGGATTTACATGAACAGTTGTCTGGAATCTGCAATCCAGACAGGACAGAAGGGCGCGGTGAACCGGGCAGGCCCGCGCAGGACCAGGCGGAGGGGAGGCGAGGCGAGCCGAGCCCTGCCCTGCCCTCCACCGACCGTGTGACTTTGGAGCGGAGCAACCGCGTGGAGGGAAGTGCTGTGTCGGTGCCCTTGACTGAGCAAGTGTCAGCCCCACGACAGTAGCGCGGCACCGGCCTCGATCCTTCCCCACCTCCCACCTGCGCACTCAGATTGGTCTTTGATAGGGACGAGTACGTTTCCTCAGTCTTATGTAAAACGCTGAGGAAGCTCTATGCAGATCAAGCCCCAGGTTAGTCCTTCCTCGCGACCCACCTACCGGCCCATAGGAGACGTCGAAGCCGCCCGAGGTCCGGTCTCAAAGACGCGCCTTGCGCCTGCCCCTAGCGGGCGGCAGGAACTTCCGGCTCCGCCGCTGCGAGCTCAGCGCACAGCTTCTGGAGCTTCCGGCCCTTAGCCTTCATCGTGGCTCCGCCTGGGGGAGTGGTCTCTGTCCTGACGTCACTTTGGGCTCCTCCCCTTCATGGGTGGTGCCTCCGCAGGGCAGCCGCGCCCCGGCTGTCACTCGGGCTCCGCCCCTCATGGGCGGGACCTCCACAAGTCTCTCTGGGCGCACGCGCGGCCAGTCTTGCCTGCGGCTCCAACCACTCGGAGCCCACGTCCTTCCGGGGGCGGCGCGCGCACCGGTGCGGGTGCGTGCGTGAGCGTGCGTGAACGTGCGCGTCCTCGCCGCCTCCGCTGGTGCTGCTCCCGCGCCCTCTGCTGCCGCCACCGCCGCTGCCCCGGGACCCCAGGCTGAGGACCCGGTCGGCCGCTGCCCAGCAGCGCCGCGGAGCGGGGAGCGAAGCCGCGGAGCCGGCGGGCGGGCGGGCGGGCGGCTAGACGGGCAGGTGAGCTCGCTGCGGGCGGGCGCGCGTCAGGCTGGAGGGCGGCGCGGGGGCCGCGGGTGGGGGCGCGGGGCGGCGCGCGAAGCCGGAAATGGCGGCGACCCTCGGGCTGAGCCCCGGACGCCAGCTGCTGCGGCGGCGCAGCGACTGCAACTGGGCCCGAGCGACGAGGCCAGCGGAGGGGCCGGGGCCTGGCGGCGCGCGGCGGTAGCTGGGCGAAGCGAGTGTACCTGGTGGCCGCGGTGGCCGAGCGGCCGGCTCACCGTGGGGCGACAGCCCCTCCCCGGCTCGCGGGCGCGGGCGGCCGAGGGGCGCGGCCTGGGTGACCCGGCCCGGCCCAGCTCCGGGACTCGCCGGGCTCTCTGTCCCGCGAAGTCGGAACCTCCCAAGTAGGTCGGGACCTCGGGTTTGAGTCCTGGGTCGTCGTGCGTTTGCAGCTTGGAGAATTGGAAATTGTTCCCTACGTCCCTCAGATGAATCGCTTCAATGTTGTAAATCCTAAAAGCATTTGATTTGTTTACTAGAAGAAACTTCGTCGTCTTTATAAAAACAATATTTTGAGAAACGCTTCGCACTGTACTCTCAGGGTGCTCGTCTGCTTAGGTTCTAACATAGTGCTAAGCGGCCGGATTAAGGACTCCCTTTTTCATGTCCCTAAGAAATGATTTCTCAGAATTCGTTCAATTGTGTCATGCAGGAAAAGGAAGCAAGAATTGCAGCTTTAGTTTTGTTTCCAGGGTTAGGCCTGGTGGGGAAGATTTGGATTGATCGTTGTAACCAGCTAGTCATGGTCTTATTGCTGTGTTCGAATTGCTTGACGTTGTTCAGAAAAGTCTATTTTAATGAAAGAACAGTTACTTTGCTCCATCTGTTTTCAAGGTTGCCTGTAGATAAAACTATCCCTATAGTTTTTAAGATTTTATATTCATTTATTTGCTTCTCTCTATTTAAAAAACATTTTGCTGAGTTTCAGGAGTAAGTAATGTGTCAAACAAGATGGAGTTAGAGGCCTCGACTTAAGGGCTTTAGGGAAGTTTCTGACCAATTGTTCCTGGTTCTCCTTTCGCAGTGTCAGTGTTGTGGGACAGGACAGGACAGGGTGGAGTGGGGGTTCCTGGTGGCTTTTGGCCAACTGAAGGGCTGTAGTTGCCTATGCTGGCTGTGTGGCCTTTGGCTGGAAACCGTTGGTGGGGAGGGGTTACCTGCAGGGTCGCAGTCCCCCCCACCCCTCAGTGACCCTGGCCCCAATCACCTTACCTGTGTGGCAGCTCCTTTCTAGCCCCAGGACAAATGAGTCCTGTGCTCTCTGGTCTGCCTGGAAGGCTCAGTTCTTCCTGATCACCCTGCATTCTGATTTCAACTCTAAACCTCTTTGTTTCCTATCTCTGTTCCCAGCTTAATTTTCCCACAGTTCTTAATCCTCTTAATGTCCTATTTAATACATTTATGATACTTAATATTTTATTGTGAGGTAAGGTCCATGAGGAGACGATTTTGTGCAGAGAACAGTGTTGGCACATGGTACGTGCCCAGTAAATACTTGTCAGGTGAATGAAAGTGAGGAGCTTTAGCCACAACTATGCAGTTTGATGGCCATGTCACCTGGAAGTGTTTGGGGGTGAGTACTGATTGCAGAGTTCCTGGGAGTTGTGGAACCAGTAATGTTTAGCCTTGGGACTGAGTTACCAACCATCCTTCCCTCACTGAGGAAAGACCACCAGGTACAGGTGGATGGGAGGGTGCTTGAGGACTTCCTATAAATCTTTTTACAACTTTGAATTTGTAATTATTTCAGAATTGAAGTTATTGAAACTCAGATGTGCTGCTGGTAATAGAACAGCAGTTCTCAACCTGTGAGTCGCGACCCCTTTGTAACAATGAAAATACATCCTGGCATTAGGAAGGTTGAGAACCACTGCTTTAGAGGCTTGGCGCTCGTAGCTCAGTGGTTAGGGCGCCAACCACATATAGTGGGGCTGGCGTGTTCAAACCTGGCCTGGGCCTTCTAATCAACAATGACAACTACAACAAAAAAGTAACCAGGTGTGGGCGGTGCCTGTGGCTCAGTGGGTAGGGCGCCGGCCCCATATACAGAGGGTAGCGGGTTCTAACCCGACCCTGGCCATCTGCAACAAAAAATAGCCGGGCATTGTGGCAGACGCCTGTAGTCCCAGCTACTTGGGAGGCTGAGGCAAGAGAATTGCTTAAGCCCAAGGGTTTGAGGTTGCTGTGAGCTGTGATGCTATAGCACTCTACCAAGGGCTACAAAGTGAGGGGAGGAAAATGCCATTAGAAATTTTGTCTTTTATCACCAGGAAAAAACCCACGTTCTGGTCTTTAAACTCTGTTATGACGTGGTAGTGAATTAGGGCTGGTGGGCACATGCCTACCTCTTTTTTTTTTTTTTTTTAATGCAGAGTCTCACTATAACGCCCTCAGTAGAAGGCTGTGGTGTCACAGCTCACAGCAACCACAAATTCTTGAATTTAAGCAATTGTCTTGCCTCAGCCTCCCAAGTAGCATGCGCCTAGCTCTGAACTGAGAAGAGTTTCTGAAGAATGGCAGGACCTGCTTTGGAGCTCCAGGGCTCTGGAATCCTCTGTAGACTTTCACTTCATGCCCACATTAATTTAGAGTGTTTCTATATTTTTGAGACAGAGTCTCACCATGTCGCCCTCAGTAGAGTGCTGTGGCATCACCGCTCTTAGCAACCTCAAACTCTTGGGCTTAAGCGATTCTCTTGCCTCAGCCTCCCAAGTAGCCCGGACTATAGGCGCCTGCCACAATGCCTGACTATTTTTTGGTTGTAGTTGTCATTGTTTGACAGGCCCAGGCTAGATTCGAACCCACCAGCTCCGGTGTATGTGGCTGGCGCCTTAGCCGCTGAGCTACATGTGCCAAGCCTAGAGTAATTCTTTTAACATGGCACAGTGGTTCATGCCTATAATCCAAGCACTCTGGGAGGCCCAGGCAGGTGGATTGCTTGAGCTCAGGAGTTTGAGACCAGCCTGAGCAAAGTGAAACTCTGTCTCTACCAAAAATAAGGGGAAAACTACATGGGTGTTAGGGTGGGTGCCTGTAATCCCACCTACTTGGGAGGCTGAGGTAGGAGGATTACTTGAGCTCAGGAGTTTGAGGTTGCTGTGGGCTGTGATGCCACAGCACTCTACCCAGGGTGACAGAGTGAGACTATGTCTCAAAATTTAAAAAAAAAGGAAAAGAAAACAAACATGGGTTCAGAGAGGAAACAGAGGCTTCATGTTGCTTAGTTATTTCTGTGCTGTGGAGTCCTGCTTGCTTGCAGAGGATTGACATTGCTGGGCCCAGTAGTAGAACTATCCTGGACACTGCTACCTTGCTCAGCATCTCACTGTTAATAATTGTTGGCTAGGCGCCTGTGGCTCCAGCAGCTAAGGCGCCAGCCACATACACCTGAGCTGGCAGGTTCGAATCCAGCCTGAGCCCAGCAAACAACAATGACGGCTGCAACCAAAAAATAGCTGGGTGTTGTGGCAGGCGCCTGTAGTCCTAGCTACTTGAGAGGCGGAGGCAGGAGAATCGCTTGAGCCCAGGAGTTGGAGGTTGCTATGAGCAGTGATGCCACAGCCTCTACCCAGGGTGACAGCTTGAGGCTATGTCTCAAAAATATATATATAATAATAATAATAACAATAATTGTCCGACCTGGAACTTGAACTGAAGCCTTTGGTACCAGATTTCTTTCTTTCTTTTTTTTTTTTTTTTTGTAGAGACAGAGTTTCACTTTGTCTCCCTTGGTAGAGTGCTGTGGCGTCACAGTTCACAGCAACCTCCAACTCCTGGGCTTCTGTGATTCTCTTGCCTCAGCCTCCCAAGTAGCTGGGACTACAGGCGCCCGTCACAATGCCCGGCTATTTTTTGATGCAGTTTGGCTTGGGCCGGGTTTGAACCCACCACCCTCGGTATATGGGGCCGGCGCCCTACTTGCTGAGCCACAGGCACTCTACAAAGCCCCCAGATTTCTTGTAATTGTTCCTTGACCACCTACCTGACACTAGCATGAGGAATCTTGTGACAAGCTGCTGATGATGTATCTTCAGCCCAGATGTAAGATGTGCACACTGTAGCCTCAGGTATATAGTCCATGCTCAGTAAGCACGGATGAAAATTAAAATGCAGGGCGGTGCCTGTGGCTCATCGAGTAGGGTACCTGTCTCATATACCGAAGGTGGCAGGTTCAAACCCAGCCTCGGCTAAATTGCAAAACAGAAAAATAGCCAGGTGTTGTGGCGGGCGCCTGTAGTCCCAGCTACTTGGGAGGCTGAGGCAAGAGAATCGCCTAAGCCCAAGTGTTGGAGGTTGCTGTGAGCTGTGTGATGCCATGGCACTCTACCGAGGGCGATAAAGTGAGACTCTTGTCTCTACAAAAAAAAAAAAAAGAAGAAGAAGAAGAAGGGCGCCACCTGTGGCTCAGTGAGTAGGGCGCCGGCCTCATGTACTGAGGGTGGCAAGTTCAATCCCAGCCCCGGCCCAACTGCAAAAAAAGAAAAGAAAGAAAATTAAAATGCAGTGAGTTTGGAAGTCATGATAAGGTAGAATTTTATTTAAGACAGAAGTGTGCTTCTGGACTCAGGGAGTGAGGTGAGTAGGTATATAAGGTTTGGAGTGCACAATGGGCAATCGATACCAGCAAAGGAGAGAGCCAGTTTTTCTCCAGTAAGGAAACAGACCCCTTCTACTCAGGGGACTCTTTAGAAGCCATTTGTATGGAAATGTAACGCAATGACTCATCTTGCACAAGAGGTGGAGAAGAGACCCTTGTGCATCTCTAGGTGTTTACATTGGGCAGTTAAAACTCCTAAAGTGAGTTCATTATTATATTCTGATGGAAGCGTTCTTGTGCCACAGATTCCTAGGTGTCCAAGGAGTGTGGTCTTCTATCAGACATATCTCCTGCCTGTCACAGACTTTCATTCCTGAAAGAGGACAAGAAAAGAGCTCACATGACTAGGGCCCCTTCTGTCTCTGCACCTCTGCATTCTATAAAAGGAGGGTACTTGTCCTGCCCTGCTTCCTAAATAGAAGTGACCAAGGTGCTGAAAAAATGGTAATAGCCCTATTGTATGAAAATGCTGTTGTCATTCTGAGAGCTGGAACTGTTATGCCTGGACCACCTCAGATAATAACATCCGTGGAAGAGGATTAGTGGCTAGTCCGTTACCAGTCACTAGCAATTCAGCTCTGAAGATTTAAGGATTAGATTACCCAGCAACCTTTAGTATAGATTTTGTCTCTCATCAGTCTTTGCATTAACTTTGATATATTGTGTGTTGATGAAAAAGCATGTTCTGTTTTATTCTTGGTACATGGCAGACGTTCAACAGGTGTAGATCTTAAAAATAAAAATTGTTCTAAATTTTTAGAGTTTTCCAGACATGTTGGTGTTTCACATTGAAATTGCAGAAATGGCTAGGTGCGAGTATTGCACCTGTAAACCCAGCACTTTGGGAGGCCAAGGCTAGAGAATTGTTTGAGGCTTGGGTTTGGGACAAGCCTGGGCAATATAGTGAGACCTCATTCCTACTAAAAAAAAAAAAAAAAAAAAAAAGTAGTTGAGCATGGAACCCAGGAGTGTGAGGTTACAGCAAGGTATGATCGTACCATTGCACTCCAGCCTGGGTGACAGAATGGATCCTCTCTCTTGAAAGAAAGAAAGAAATTGTAGAAATGAAGGTCAGCATCTCATTCTCTAAACAAGGAAGGACTTAACAAGCCCAGGTTTGGGACAAATCACTGAAAATTCTATCTTGATCAGTTTCTTCTTCAAGATTAAGCTGTATATACAAAAATTTCACTTTATTCCAAACTCATTCTGTTGTACAAGAATGAGGCCAGGCGGGGCGGCTCATGCCTGTAATCCTAGCACTCTGAGAGGCTGAGGTGGTGGATTGCTTGAGCTTACCAGTTCAATACCAGCCTGAGCAAAAAGCAAGATCCCCCTCCCCCATTCTACAAAAAACAGAAAAATTAAGGGAAGAGGATCACTTGAGCCCAAGTTGGAGGTTGCTGTGACTATGTTGCCACTGCACTCTACCCAAGAGTAACAGCTTGAGACTCTGACTCAAAAAAAAAAAAAAAAGAATGGTTTTGTGGCAGAGAACTTTGTCATTTACTCCTTAATTAGATCTCATTAGTATTTTTATTTGTTGGGGGTTTTTTGAGACAAGAGCTCGCTTTGTCGCCCAAGCTAGATACAGTGATGTCATCATAGTTCACTGTAGTGTCAGATTTCCTGGGCTCAGACAACCCTGCCTCCACCTACTAGGAGCTGGGACTACAGGCACATGCCATCTCACCTGGCTAACTTTTCCATTTTTTCGTAGAGATAGGGTCTTGCTGTGTAGCCCAGGATAGTATGAAACTCCTGGCCTGAAGCAGTCCTCTCACCTCTACCTCCCAAAGTGCAGGGATTAAAGGCCTGAGCCACCATGCCTAATATTTTTAAATTATGTGATACCTGTGGGTATTTAGTGAATATTCCTTAAATACATGAATGCAGCCCAATCATCATGTGTTGTTTGTAATTTTATTGTCCTTTGAATTGTTGCACATTGCATACCTATCACCAGCAAAAATGGTGGTTTACCAGATGAAGTGTGCAGAGGCCTTGGTGTCTGCATTGCTGTGTTCTTAGGAATTCTGTGCAGACTGGTTATAAAGTTACAGTCCTGGCAAGTCAGAACATTGGAATGCTGACTGGCCAGCCCCGTCAGCTGTGCCCCACCCTCCTGGGTCTCTGGAGGATGGCCAGCCTCTTCTTAGAGAGCTCTTCCTGCTCCAACCAAGCCTCTCCTTTTTTTCACCAGGTTGAGTGGAAATGTGGTCTGTGGAACCAATAGAACCTAAATATCTTTTTTGTTTTTTTTGGAGACAAGAGTATCACTATGTTGCCCTCAGTAGAGTGCCAAGGCTTTACAGCTTACAAAAACCTCAGCTCTTGGGCTTTAGCAATTCCGCCTTAGCCTCCTAAGTAGCTGGGACTATAGGCACCCGCCACAACGCCTGACTATTTTTTGTGTTGCACTTGTCATTGTTGTTTAGCAGGCCTGAGCTGGGTTCAGATCTACCAGCCATGGTGTATGTGGCCAGCACCCTAACCACTGAGCAGCCGGTGCCAAGCCATAGTTTCATCTCAAAATTAAACTAAACAATTAGATTGCATTAACTTTATAAAAAAGTTTCCATGTGAACAGCTGCATCAATAAAACCCTAAAAGTATAAGATAGTTTGCAGCGGCTCGGCACCTGTGGCTCAACGGGCTAAGGCGCCAGCCACCTACACCTGAGCTGGCAGGTTCGAATCCAGCCTGGGCTCGCCAAACGACAATGACGGCTGCAACCAAAAAATGGCCGGGCAGTGTGGCGGCCGCCTATGGTCCCAGCTACTTGGGAGGCAGAGGCAGGAGACTCACTTGAGCCCAGGAATTGGGGGTTGCTGTGAGCTGTGATGTCACAGCACTCTATCCAGGGTAACAGCTTGAGGCTCTGCCCAAAAAAAAAAAAAAAAAAAAAAAAAAAGATAGTTTGCAGCGATTAAAGTACAAGTTAAAACAAAAAGTTTAAGTTGGGAGATTTTTTATTGTTTCTTTTGCTTGAAATTGGTCTGTTCGGGAGATCTGTTTCATCTGAGCTAAGTCTAGGGAGAGGGTGTGATTCCAAATGTTGATCCGTTTCTGTCACATTGTCAAGTTTCTGGTAGTATTCAGAGCTAATCTCTTGTATCTCTGTGGCATCAGTTGTTATTTCCCCTTTATCATTTCTGATTGAAGTTACTAGAGATTTTACTTCTTTATTTCTAGTTAGTCTGGCCAGAGGTTTATCTATTTAATTTATTTTTTCAAAAAACTAACTCCTAGGTGGCGCCTGTGGCTCAGTCAGTAAGGCACCAGCCCTATATACAGAGGGTGGTGTGTTCAAGCCCAGCCCCAGCCGAACTGCAACAAAAAAAAAAGCCGGCGTTGTGGTGGGCGCCTGTAGTCCCAGCTATTCGGGAGGCTGAGGCAAGAGAATCACCTAAGCCCAGGAGTTTAAGGTTGCTGTGAGCTTTGTGACGCCACGCACTCTACCGAGGGCAATAAAGTGAAACTCTGTCTCTACAAAAAAAACAACAATTCCTTGTTTCATTAATTTTTTGAATGATTCTTTTGTTTTCAATTTCATTAATCTTTGATTTAATTTTGGATATTTCTTTTCTTTTGCTGGGTTTAGGCTTAGATTGTTCTTCTTTTTCCAGTTCCATAAGATAGCCTCTGAGATTGTTGATGCGCTCTCTTTCTGTTTTTGGAATGTAGGCTTCTAAAGTGATAAATTTTCCTCTCAGGACTGCTTTTGCTGTGTCCCACAGGTTTTGGTAGCTTGTGTCTTCATTGCTGTTATACTCAAGGAAGTTAATGATTTCCTTTTTTGTTTTTTCCTGCACCCAACTGTCATTCAGCATAAGGTTGTTTAACTTCCTCCATGCCTTTGTGTGAGGTTGAACGTTTTTGTTGGAGCTGAGTTCCACTTTTAGTGCTTTGTGGTCTGAGAAGATGCAAGGTAAAATTTCAGTTTTTGATTCTGTTGAGGTTTGTTTTATGTCCTAGGATACAGTCAATTTTGGAGAATGTTCCATGGGACAATGAGAAGAATGTATATTCTTTATCTTTGGGATAGAGTATTCTATATACGTCTTGTCAAGCACAGTTGTTCTAAGGTCTCATTTAAATCTCTAATATCTTTGTTTAATTTCTGTTTAGAGGATCTGTCCAGCTCTGAGACAGGGGTGTCAAAGTCCCCTGTTACTGGGTGGTGCCTGTAGTTAACTGGGTAGGACACCAGCCCCGAATACCGAGGGTGGCAGGTTCAAACCCGGCCCCGGCCAAACTGCAACAAAAAAATAGCCAGGCGGGGAGGCTCTTGTGACTCATCGAGTAGGGCGCCGGCCCCATATACCAAAGGTGGAGGGTTCAAACCCAGCCTTGGCCGAACTGCAAAACAGAAAAAGAGCCGGGCGTTGTGGCGGGCGCCTATAGTCCCAGCTACTTGGGATGCTGAGGCAAGAGAATCGCCTAAGCCCAAGAGTTGGAGGTTGCTATGAGCTGTGTGATGCCATGCACTCTACCAAGGGATAAAGTGAGACTCTGTCACTACAAAAAAAAAAAAAAATTGGTCGGATGCTGTGGTGAACGCCGGTAGTCCCAGCTACTTGGGAGGCTGAGGCAAGGGAATCACCTAAGCCCAAGAGTTGGAGGTTGCTGTGAGCTGTGTGATACCACGGCACTCTACCGTGGACGATGAAGTGAAACTCTGTCTCTACAAAAAAAAAAGTCTCCTGTTACCATGATGTTATAGGATATCACATTGCTCAGACTAAGCAAGGTCTGTTTCAAGAATCTGGGAGCATTTAAATTGGGTGCATAAATATTTGGAATTGAAATGTCTTCTGGTATTTTTCCCTTGACCAATATGAAGTGACTATCATTGTCATTTTTGACTTCAGTTGCTTTATTTATTTATTTATTTATTTATTTATTTATTTATTTTTGAGACAGAGCCTCAAGCTATCACCCTGGATAGGGTGCGGTGGCATCACAGCTCACAGCAACCTCCAATTCCTGGGCTCAAGCGAGTCTCCTGCCTCTGCCTCCCAAGTAGCTGGGATTGCAGGCGCCTGCCACAACGCCCGGCCATTTTTTGGTTGCAGCCGTCATTGTTGTTTGGCGGGCCCAGGCTGGATTCAAACCCGCCATCTCAGGTGTACGTGGCTGGCGCCTTAGCCCGCTGAGCCACAGGCGTCGAGCCGACTTCAGTTGCTTTAAATCCACATGTATCTCAGAATAAGATTGCAACCCCTCTTTTCTTCTGAATTCCATTTGCCTGAAAAATTGACTTCCAACTCTTAACTCTGAGTTTTAGTTTGTCTTTTGACATGAGGTGTGTTTCCTGCAGACAGTAAATAGATAGCTTGTGTTTTTTAATCCAGTCAGCCAATCTATGCCACTTCAGTGGGGAATTCAAGCTATTGACATTTATTGAGATCATTGATAAGTGTGGTAGCGTTCTCACATAAATTGGATTTAATTTTGACCAAAGTACATTACTTGAACATTAATTTTTATTCAACTTGTTGAATGAATATGTTGTTTAGGATATTGCATCCTCATTTATCAGTCAAATATGTTTGTAATTTCCCGCTATAATAATATATTTTTTCCAATTTTAGTATTGGGTGTATCCAGAGGAAGTAGAATGATTTTGAAGTATTTTTTCTTTTTCAGATTGTCTATAAGATTTGGCATGATCTGTTTTTTGAAATTATATTTTATTTTTATTTATAAATATTAGTTGTCTATTTTTTGAGACTTTGGGGAAAAAAAAGAATTTAACTGATGACTCCATACTGAACCTCAGAGTCAAAGCATTCT